>JAQJVL010010262.1:0-12968 GCA_035578905.1 Stictocephala bisonia
TTTTTAAAAACGACAAAACAGAAATAGATATAAAAAATTTAATAAATTAACTGAAAATAAAACTTGAGATCTATGCACTAGAAAAAATACCTATTCAAAAACACAACTAAACAGTTGTACAAATGCTACTACGACTCATATTACAATATACCTTTGATTTAAAAAAAACTCTGAATATTCTATTGAAATAAAGCGTTGTTTTTAATCTATAGTTTATTTAATATGGAATATCTTGAAATTAAATACTAAATATTAAGTATTTAAAAAAGCACGTTAATTTACAATAAATATCGTACTTATATTATAGGTATATTTTAAATATTGTTGACATAATAAATATATCTTTCAGAATATTTTGTATAGTTCATACGACGGTTTTAAAGTGCAAAGATATTTTGGACAGTCCAAGTTTATATTTATGCTTATTGTACAATAAATACATCAACAGTGGTTATAACTACAAAGATATGGTTAATAGTGCCCAGAGTACTCCGAGTGACCGTAGCTATCTCCATGGCCGTAGCTCTCCTCATGGTGGTGGTAGCTCTCCTCGTGTTTAGGCTCATGGACGAGGACAGGCACGTGGACGGGCACCTTCACTGGGTAGGGAACGGGCTTTTCCACAGGGTAGGGCACTTTCTTCTCTACGTATACTGGATAAGGCTTTGAAACAGGTACAGGCACTGGCTTCTCGACTGGTACCTTCACTGGGTAAGGCACCTTCTTCTCGACGGGGTAGGGAACGTGTTTGTAGACAGGAACATGCACTGGGTACGGACGATCTACTGGAACCTTGACTGGGTAAGGAACGTGCTTCTCAACTGGGTACGGCACTTTCTTCTCAACGTAGACTGGGTAGGGCTTTGGCACATGAACCGGGTAGGGTCGGTCAACTGGGACTTTCACGGGATAAGGAACTTTCTTTTCAACTGGGTAGGGCTGGGGTACGTATTCCTTTACGGGGTATGGAACATGCTTCACAACAGGCACTGGGTAAGGCTTTGGTACATGAACAGGGTAGGGTCTGTCAACTGGTACTTTGACCGGGTAAGGGATTGTCTTTTCGACAGTGACTGGATATGGAACTTTTACTTCCTTGGTTAGAGTGATGGTCTTCACATCATGGTGTTTATGGTAGTCGTGTCCACTATAACTTCCTCCGTAGCCTCCACTGTAGCTGCTTCCATAGCTGTCACCGCCGAAACCATGTCCGCTGAAATCGTCTCCACCAAAACTATGAAGTCCTCTCTTCTCAAGCTGTTTCTTTTCGTCAACTTTCTCCTCTGTCTTGATTGCTTCGGCTTTTTTCGCCGTCTTTTCTCCAGCTGCTACCAACACAACTCCTAAAAGCACTACAAACACCGGGATCTTCATCACTGTTGTGAATGTCCCTGACTGTGCACTCCAACCATTCGTCCGAGGCTTTATACCCTCTTTGCTTACGTGTTATTACGACCACTACGTGAGATAGTCACATCCGTCCGCAGTGGTGTAACATGCTTAATTAAATCTTTCTGCTGACGAGTAAATTGCATCATTTTTCATTTGACAATCTAGTCTTTATAGTCAGCATCCGTTATCAATTCAACAGTTGTAAAATTTAATATCCCTAGTTGTTTTAATTTTAACTTTTAAAATGTGATACAATCTCTAATATACTCTTTCTTATCAACAATTAAACTTGCTTTGAGACAGCTATGTTTAATGTGCACATGTTATGTGTTAAACTAACTACACTGTTTGTCATATTTATTTATATTAATACATAAATAAGTATATTTTTAAAATTTTTATTTAATTTACTGAACAAAATTGAGTACTTGTTCATTCCACACAGTACTGAATCGCTTTATTTTAAAAATAATTTTGCTTCCACTAAATGTTGTTGCTTGAATCTAGTACCGATGTCAAGAAAGAATATTTATATACATCCTAATATTAAAATTTTTTATTTGCTAAAGACTACAAAACCAATTACATATCAGCGTTAAATCATTTATGATTTTCGCTTATGGTTATAAATTATTATTTTATCAATATCACAATTTTAAATCCAATTTACATTACTTTTACATAGTATTTGTAATTTCATGAAAAGAATTTGCTCAACATTATATACTGTGTTTGAAAATATACAGTCCTACAGTAAAATAAACTAAGTTAAATTTCGTTGATTGCAATTTACATTAAGTTAACCCTTTGCAATGCATAGCCCAAGAATTACAACTAATATATAACACTAATTTATTGTCTTGGCAACTGAGGTTCTCATAGTTTTAATAGTGATCTATATCATCATAACAATAATAATAATAACAGAAACAACTACCAACCACTACTTTTACTCTTTAGAAGTAAGTTGATAAGAATCTAAGTAGGTAGTTGTCCGCACAGTCAACATATTTTCTGATTTCCGAATACTCCAATATCTACCGAGTAGCCAAGGGAAACGTCTTTTGTTCGGAAGTTATGCTTGGGCCGTGGTTCAATGGACATTCAAAATTGTATCCTTAATCAAGTATACTTCCCCGCTCTAAAAACCCATGCGATATTTATTTACTCATTAATCAACACCTTCAATATTGATGTACCTTGCTTTGGTATTTGTTAAATGTTTGTATGTATATTTTTCTAAATATTTTGGTGATCACTTTTGTTATTGGTTGCAATATTTTGTTATTATCTATTGTTAATCAATTGTGATGTCTTTTATAAAATATAATATTTCAATAAAGTGGTTATGCTTAAAATAGTTTACGTTTTATCTATAATTGTAATATGAAAAGAAATTAAAAAAAAAAAAAAAACAGTAGATGCCTTTTTTACTTCGTTCTCATAACCATATCAAAGAATACCATTACTTTTGTATAGCTAATAATCGTGATTAAAAGTACTACGTTTAAAAAAATATTTGGTCATCATTACTATAATACATACAGTATTGTCTAAGTACTTGGAATAATGCCAACGTAGGCTATGTATGGGGTGGGGGGGTGGGGTAACAGCGGATCAAACAGGTGCAATAAGACTCTAATAGGTTATTGGTTATTTCAATCTCATACAATGCGCTATAAGGTAATAAATAGTGATGATTTCTTGCGATATTATTAATTTCAGCCACTTACAGATAGTTTCTATTGTGAGTAAGTTTAATTTGAAATTAACGGATTATCGTTATGTTGCTAAAGTACTATATCATACTCCGTTCCACATTTACTAACGATAAACTCTACTCAGCTGCTCTTTAGATCAATCTCCTCAAACAAAGAATGTCTATAAGGCTTATCTAGCACACCTTTTTATATTATTCTCGTAAAAAGGCAACAAGGTCTAAGGTAGTGCCATAAACTCCTTTTAACTGACCCTTCATTACAGCCATTCTACTCATTTTGTGGATCATGTTTGTATTCAATTATACATTTGATTTTACTTTTCAACTTTTTTGTATTATGTCTTAACTCAGTTGTGCACAATAAAGTGCTGATAAAAAGTCATGTTATAATCAGATTGTTGCATATTTATCGTTTCATACAAACCGTTCGATAAATTTGTATTTCGTGAAGTGAGTTAAAGCCCATCATTAATTGAATTATCTTTAATTTGAAGGTTAACAATTCAATCCCGATCACCATGACAACAAACTTTGAAAGGGATCAGCTAATATCCAACGGCAGTTCATTTGTCATTGGGCTAAAGACACTTTCTTAAAAATAGTTAGTCTTTCAATGTAACAATGACTACATTCGCTTATCTACACTCAACACACTTTATCGAAATTTATATTCGCGCATATCTTGACGATCGGCAAATTAATAATAAATTAATAAATATATTGTTTGAACCTGAAATAACAATAAATTTACAACAGTGTAAAATAAAGTATTTCGTAAAAATATTAAATGCAATGATAGCATAATATGTAATGACATGACTTAATATTAACATTAGTGTCTTCTTAGTTACCATATGGAGTATGATTGACAACGTCGATTAATTATGATCCGTTTGTAAATTATCCTTAGGTGTAAATCGTAAATTTTTAATTGTTTTATTATTTACCAAGATCAAAATTTAATTTTTTTACCCAACTATATACCAACGTAAACCTTCTAGATCAATATGTTAAAACTATTAACTGTAAACAAAAACAGATCACGCATCAACTTAAAATTTTGCAGTAATAATAATAATAATAATAATAATAATCTTTATTGCATTAGACAATTTTTAAATTGTATTGCATGCGTCAGAATTAATAAAAATTAAAATATATGATTAAATTACTTAAGCCTACACTATTCATTAACGTAAAAAAATCATTCATTCAACTTTCAAACTTACATCAGTTAACATTCATTCATACATTCACTCTTTAACTCTAGTGTCAATCTTTATTACGAAACTTAGTGGCCCCAGCGGTATGTTAGGAACTCATTAACAGAGTAGAAAGCTTTAGATATTAAACGATTTTTTAATTGAACTTTAAATTGAGTCGCGCTTTCTAATTTTTTTATGTCTGCAGGGAGTGCATTGATTATTCTGACTCCGGCCTGAGAAGGGAGTTGCTCGAAAGCTCTTCTGTGAGCTTGAGTTCGTAGGCTATCCCTGCCTCTAGTATCGTGCTCGTGAATGTCTGCGGCTCGTGTTAGATTACAACGAAACCGACAGAAAAAAGCCACTTGAAGAACATAGAGACAGGGAAGGGTCAGCAATCCGCACTCCCTGAATGCATCTTGACACGACTCTCTTGGTTCTAAATTATTAATTATTCTAATGGCTTTCTTTTGAAGCCTAAAGATTCTTTCAGATTTAAATTTAGCACATCCTCCCCACAGCATCAGTCCATAGGCAAGATGTGGATATATTAGGCCAAAGTAGGCCATCTTCAATACTTTAAATGAGCAAAACTTTACCAGATTACGCAGTGCATAAATGCCTGAAGTAACCTTCGAACAAATGTGTTCGACATGAGTGTCCCAAGTCAGACCTCTATCCAGGTACATTCCTAAGAACTTTGTAGATTCAACTTCCTCTATGAGGGTGTCATCTATCATCACAGAAGGCCGAAGCCTACTGTCTTGTTGTCGAAGGCAAAAGTTAATATATTTTGTTTTTGAGTTATTTACATGCAAATAATTATCAGAAAAATACTGGATACAAGAGTTTAGTTTAATAAACGTATCGATTTCAAGATCGTTATTTGTTTTATTTCTATTAGGGAGAGTCGTGTCATCAGCATACTGGACAATCTTTCCATTCTGGATCGATGTTGACAGATCATTGACATAAATTAAAAACAAAACTGGACCAAGCATAGATCCCTGGCGGACACCTTGGTTCATAGCGGCCCTTTGTGACAAAGTGTTGGCAATCTGGACACACTGAGATCTATTTGCGAGATAAGATTTTAGCCATTTAAGTATCCACATGTATCCAATTTTTGCAACAGGGTTGCGTGATGGACACAGTCAAAGGCTTTGGAGAGATCAAGGAACACACTGAGAGTCTGTTCCCGTCTCTCAAATCCCTCCATGATTTCTTCAACAAGATTATTAATTGCGTCGATAGTTGATTTATTTTGACGAAAACCAAATTGGTTTTTACTAATAATTTCAAATTGATCGATAAAATTGATTAATCGTACGGTAAAAAGTTTCTCAAAAATCTTGCTGATTACTGGAAGGATAGAAATTGGACGATAATTGCTTGCAATTAGAGGATCGTCTTTTTTGAAAATTGGTGTGATCTTTGCTGTTTTCAAATTGGATGGAAATATGCCGGATTGAAAAGACATGTTGACTAATTTTACTTGTGGTTTTAGAAGATGCCTGTAGCACCTTTTGAGGAGCCACACTGACAAGCCATTGATATCACATGTCCGTTTTGATTTCAGTCCCTGGATAACCCTTGCCACCTCCACCTCGTCCACACCGGTAAGCACCATTGAAGAGGACGGTAGATTATAAGATATGATATTTGGACGATGGCCACTTTTACTATCATTTATAATGCCCACAGTCACAAAAAAGCTATTCAATTCTGAAGCCACTTTTTCCGGGTCTTGAATTTTTTCGCCACCGACTTCAATTTGGATTGATTTAGAATAGTTCGTATTTTGTTGTTTGGTTATGGAATTTATGACTTTCCATGCTGTTTTTGAAACATTTTCGGCATTAGTCAATTCATTTTCTATGTCATATGCCTTTGCAGCTTTTATGACTTTTTTGTAAATGTTCTTGTAACGCCTAAAAAATACTTTAAATTCTTCATTTTTTGTAGTTCTAAAAAGAGAGTAGTAAAACTTGAGTTTCTCTCTAGATTTTAAAATACCCTTCGTAATCCAATTGATTCTCTCTCTTTTATATCTTTTACCTGTCGATCTAAAAGGACAGGACAGGTCAAGATGATAGTTAAAGCAGTTAAAAAACGAATTGTAAGCGTCATCGACCGAGTCTACTCCCTCAAGGAATGACCAGGACTCACTTTCAAGATTTCTATTTAAAAGTTCAATATTTCTTAGGCGCGTGTCTCTAACTAATGTTTTAATCGGAGGTTCTATTTTTGGGGAGCTTCCGTCAATGATTACCTCCTGCGCGAAGCGGTCGGAGATGGCAGTATCCAACACTGTGACTGAAGCGGACTGTATGTTGGTGATGACGTTGTCAATAGCTGTACTCGATGTAGCAATTACTCGTGTTGGTGAGTTCACAGACCACTCCAAACCGAAAGAATGTAAAGTGTCGCGGAACCGCTGGGTTAGGGGGTCGGCGTAGTCTAAAACGTTAATATTGAAATCCCCTATAATAATGTATTTTGTTGTGCGTGAATGCAGAGATTGGAGGAGGTTTTCCAATTTGTCAAAAAAGGTACTACAGCATCCCCTTGGGGATCTATAGACACCGATAACACTTATTCGTTCGAAAGTTGTTGAGTAAATATTCACGCCCTCAACTTCAAAATCTAGTTCGGAACTGTAATCAATTTCAAAAGATTCAAATTTGAGATTTGATTTTACAAATGTTGCCACGCCACCCCCTTTAGATATTGTTCGACAGAGAACGTTAGCCAAATCATAATTGTTTATCTTAAAATGTCCTATTGTATCCCCAGTAAAACTTTGTTCCGAAACAACAAACACATCCGGTTGTAACTCTTCACAGTTGATTTAATATACTAAATTACATATCTTATTTTATTTTAGGCTACATTGTACTAAAATTTATAAATTCATTTCTTCTTTATCTTTTAATGGTACTGTATTTTTGTGTGTATTGTTTACTAGACACATATCTTAGAAATTGTAACATATAATTGATTGTTATCAGGTAAAATAATCCTTATTTAGACGAGTAAAATGAGTAAATAAAATGAAAACTAAAATAAAAATTATTTAATTACCAATTTAGTTCAACTGATCTTTTCTTAGCTAACATAAATATTTTTTAGTGTGTTAATATAGTCAATTAAAAATTAATCTTAAATAATTATTTTTTTTTTACGGCAAAATTCTTTAAAATATTGATTTTATAAGGTTACATTAAGATCTGTATTGTAAAATATATTTATAGACAATTCATACAAAACAATATTCTTATAAAATAATGAAAATATATATATATATCTCAAACACGCAAAATATACATACAATTTTCAAATACTTGTGTTTTAATCAGTTTTTATTTCACAATTTATGTCACATGTTAAATATTATAATATTAATGCCTAAATCATGCATATGTTAAGTTAATTAAAATTTTTAAACGATTGTATGTATGTTGTTTGTATAATATTATTAAATTTGAACAAGAGCCAAAACTAAAATGGCTTCAAAATACACTTCAGTAGTAGAAAATACTTCCAAGTAATTAAATTTAAATTTTATTATCGTGTACAGATTTATAAAATGTGACTTAAATTAAGGTGCTTTATATATTATAATATTAGTGAAAATAATTCAATTGGGACAAAATGGAATATGTAAGGATCGGTATTACAAATGAGTGCACATACAGTATGCAACAGTGACAGCTCACGCAAGGCCAGGTGGGTATATATAGACGGGATACCACAGGTAGGATGTCAGTCATGAGTACATCAGTGATGAAGCATCTACTGTGTGCAGCTGCCTTGGTGGTAGCTGTGGTCTTGGCTGAAGAAACGGCTGACAAGGGGAAGCAGTTAGAAAAGAGGGGACTTCATCAGTTTGGTGGACATGACTTCGGAGGTGAAAGCTATGTAGGAGGCTACGGAGGTGACAGCTATGGAGGAGGCTATGGAGGACATGACTTCGGAGGTGACAGCTATGGAGGAGGCTATGGAGGACATGGCTTCGGAGGTGACAGCTATGGAGGAGGCTACGGAGGACATGACCACCATGAACACCATGAGGTAAAGGCTATCACTGTAACCAAGAAAGTTCCAGTACCTTACCCTGTCACCGTCGAGAAGAAAGTTCCTTATCCAGTCAAAGTGCCAGTTGACCGACCCTACACTGTCCACGTGCCTAAGCCCTATCCAGTTACTGTGGAGAAGCATGTTCCAGTTCCCGTAAAGCACTATGTACCTCAACCATATACTGTTGTGAAGAAGATCCCCTACCCCGTCAAAGTCCCCGTTGACCGACCCTACACAGTTCACGTACCGAAACCATACCACGTCTACGTTGAGAAGAAAGTGCCCTACACTGTGGAGAAGCACGTCCCTTTCCCAGTGAAGGTTCCAGTAGACCGCCCGTACCCAGTGCATGTTCCAGTCTACAAACACGTTCCGTACACCGTCGAGAAGAAGGTGCCCTACCCTGTGAAGGTACCTGTTGAGAAGCCAGTTCCAGTACCAGTACCTAAGCCCTACAATGTTTATGTTGAGAAGAAGGTACCCTATACTGTAGAGAAGCCCGTACCTTACCCAGTGAAGGTGCCCGTCCACGTGCCTATTCACGTTCATGAACCCAAACATCACGAGAGCTCCGGCCACCAAGAGAGTTATGGCCAACAAGAGAGTTACGGCCAACAAGAGAGTTACGGCCATCAAGAGAATTATGGTCACCACGAAAGCTACAGAGGATTGGAACACTAACGATGTATTTAATTTTCGTTGTTTCATTTTTTATTTTGTAAAGTGTCATTTAAATTGTGATTCTCAGTTTAGTTATTTATGCTATTATTTACAAATCCCAAACAATATTTCCCAAAGTAATATTAACAAGATAAACATTATAAAACATCTTTTTCCAGTAAGGTACATTATTACTTGTAAAATAATTTCACTATCAATATAGTGTGTATTATTGACTTATTAATCAAACCGTTATCAATTTTTTTATTTAAGCAAAAACGTTTTGTCTATTGTAGATACAATCCGTCTTCTGATATATGTGAAAGAAAATACTTTTAATCGACAGTTCAAAACATTAGTTTGGTGATGCAAAAGTAGATGAAATAGGGTGTTTATATGAAATACATTTTTCTAACAGCGAAGTTTAAAATGGATTCCCAAGGTTACAGTTTACTATTAATTTTTTTATGATTGTGTATTGTATGTGCAATATGAAATACTACAACATCATAAACTACTGTATTGATCGGGCTAAAATCTTCCTCAAATATTACATTTATTACAAAGAAATACAAAAATATTAAATTTATTTTAAATGGAATCTTTATTTTTAACTTAAAAGGAACAAATCTTAAACTTCTAATTGTTTCTTTGCTTATCGGATCTTATCACCATTAAGCCATTCAATCGAATATTTGTAGATATAATTGTAAGGTTAGATCTTACGAGTAGATCTAAAAAAGGTATGGTATCATTTAACTGAATGTGTAAAATCAATGATATTGGAGGGAATTTACTGTTTTATTAAATATTTCATAATTTTATTTCTTATAAAAAGGAAAATTGTTGCATGCCAATGATCATACAATACATAAACAGAAGGTATATCTAAAAAATTGAATTGTGTTGGCCATTTTTTAACATATTTATCGCAATCGATATCATTGTGTAAATAAAAATACCAATCACGAAGTGTTATTCCCATCCGTAAACTCTTTTTTTACGTTTGAAAATGTTGTATTAAGAGAATTTTAGTCAAAAATATTAATTCTATCAACGTTTTAGATAAAAAACATTACTTAAATAGATTATAATACAAACAATGGTTTTAGTTCTGGAAATTATTTAAGGACGTTGAAACATATTTTCATAGTTCCAGTAAATAGGATATTTCCTATAAGAGACGGAACAGGTTTATATTATTTTTGAAATTACAGTAAGGATACTGAGGAGTCCTGAAGATTGGAACAGGGCTACATGGCAATGTTGAAGATTAGCAGAGTTTAATGCATCATATAGGACTTGTGAATCTATATGGGGCTATGGTGGAAAGAGTTAGGTTGTGTTTGCTGTTTTAAAAAGGTATTACAACTTTTGCCCTTAACCATTGTTGTTATATGAGTAAGATACGAACCAAAGCAGCCTGGACTATTTGGAAATAAGTCATAAAGAGTTTCTATAACTTATAAATTGTACAAACATACATTTTAACTTTTAAAATTAATTTCTTATTTTGCAAGCTCCTTAATCATACATTAAAACTAATTTAATAGAACCTAAAAGAATTGACTCACTCCTTTTGGCATTCTAACCTGTTAGGAAGTTCTTGTGTTGACCATTTGTTAGGTGACTATATTAATTAATACACTTTTACTCAGATCATAAAAATTATTCACAAAAATCTTGTTTTTGAAAAAGTACTCCGTAATTTGCAAAATATTCTACTAAAAAATGTGAGATCAGTTAAATATACAATTTGCCTCATCTGATTTGCTTCCTAGTCTTCATCAGGCATCACCCTCCACCTCCCAGTTAAATATAATATATTTCAGTTAGCTCCAAAGAGCATCATAGTTATATATCTTTTTAAAAGATATTTACTATCGTTATTTTTAAATAATAACAACTATCATGTATTTTCTGTTACATCGACCAATATTTGTTCACTTACAAGATCCAATAACTAAATTTGAAAAGCCAAAACTAATATGTTTAGCCCCGAAGGGTTTTATCAACATTTTATAACTAGACGATTTCTATTAAATACTAAATTGTTCTTAATTACATTAATACCTTTATATTTTTAAATAAAGGTTAAACTTCACAATAGTTTAGTATTTTGTCAATAAAAAGAAACATATAAGTGAAAATGTCAGTATGAATGCCTAATGCACGTACCCAAACATGACATCACAAGCCAATTTATGTAAAGAGTATAATTCTTGTAATAAAGTGGAACTTCTAATATAACGTGATATGTTTAACACTTTTTATATTAGACTAGCCGAATGCCTATTCTTAGCTACGTAGTGGTTTTTTACACTCTACACTTGCTTATCGCTCTAAATCTATGACATCGGTATAACAGCTCGGCCTACAGTTCACCACTTCTTAGTATATCGTATAATCTAAACGCACAGTATCATCACACAAAATATTTAATAGTTCCTGTGCTTTTATGTTTAGATTCTTCTGTCCAGTAATCTCAAAATTTAGAGATCAGATTCATAATAAATATGCCTTTATGGACCTTATTTAATGGTATTTGCCCTATTATTATTTTCCTTTTCATGTATTCTATTTTATTTAAAATCTTCTCAAATTAAATTATAATGTTCTCCAAGATAATATAATGTTTTAGTCTATAACACAGTAATTATACTTTAGAATGGTGCGAAATAACGCAATAACGTTATATTTAGAGGGCATGATTATGAACATTTCACAATGAAAATTACTTAAATAAATACGCAAAATAAACTCGGCCTCATTACAAACGTACACCTCAAAGTTATCTCCTGTGGAAATTGTCAGATTCGTAGACTATGTAAATTTTTATGTAAGTGCACATACAGCGATGAAGTAAGTTATAAATACAGGTTTTCACCTATGTCTTATGAGCAGGACATGGATGTATTCAAATGAGTTTTGAAATATTCTGATTGGAATCAGTTATTTATCCTAGATAACAAAGTTTTAGTGTACAACAATCTAGAAGTCTACTTTTAGAGGGTGCAAAGTGGGGGAATCTATTATGTTTTATTTAGTTTAATATCGAGATTCTCGCCATGGTTTTCCACGTGTGTGAGCTGACTATAGCTGTATTAGAATAAGTTTTTAAATGGTCCAATTGAAATCAGTTCATTTTGCAAGATGCCAAAGTTTAATAGTCTAGAAGAATCGGTAGATCTACTTTCAGAGAATTCAATGCAAGGAAAAATGGAGTCTGAAAAGTTCTACACATTTTCCTTTTTTCCTGCAAAATTAGGTTTGTCATATAAGACGATAAAATTCTTATGTTCGAGAAAAGCATATAGTTCTGCTTTCAGAATGCGTACAGTAGCTGTTTTGGTTTACACACTCTTAGCTTTACATAAGAGTGAAGGAGGCAGGATAGAGCAAACATTCATATGACAAAGATGAGGATCGTTTGAAACCTGCCGCGTAAAATGATGGTTATTTTTCAATCGGACAATTGTTTAGCCGCTACAGGCCAAATTGAAAAACGTCGTGTTTGACTTTTAAAAACTTTTACACTAAAACTATTACCATTTCAGAACTACGAAGAATTTTTCAAAATACCTTCTTACTGCTCATCTACGACATAGGACCAATCATCCTCAAAAATTTTAATCTTGGAGGATTAGTTTTTTTTTTTTTTTTTTTTTAATAGGAGAGGCCATATCTAAGGGGCTAATGCAATGGCTTGCCACGCTTTTGGTTCGGGTTTGATTCCCGATAAGACCATTAACAGTTTTTTCCCTGCAGCTCCCGTGGTTCGGAAGTCATGTTAAGCCGTTGGTCCCCAGGCTAAGTGTCAGAAGAGAGGGCTTCTTAGTCCTAACTTCGCATAGTAAAATAAATCGAACTTAAACTTTTTTACATTGAACAATGATTGAGTGGTTTTTTGCCTT
>JAQJVL010010263.1:0-12959 GCA_035578905.1 Stictocephala bisonia
TGTTTGATCTCGGCCCATAGTTACTTTAAGAGAAGAGTGAAACATAGCAATTAGGTTGTATTATTAGTATGTTTGATCTCGGCCCATAGTTACTTTAAGAGAAGAGTGAAACATAGCAATTAGGTTGTATTATTAGTATGTTTGATCTCGGCCCATAGTTACTTTAAGAGAAGAGTGAAACATAGCAATTAGGTTGTATTATTAGTATGTTTGATCTTGGCCCATAGTTACTTTAAGAGAAGAGTGAAACATAGCAATTAGGTTGTATTATTAGTATTTTTGATCTTGGCCCATAGTTACTTTAAGAGAAGAGTGAAACATAGCAATTAGGTTGTATTATTAGTATGTTTGATCTCGGCCCATAGTTACTTAAGAAGAAGAGTGAAACGTGGCAATAAGGTAGTATACCTAGTATGTTTGATCTCGGCCCATAGTTTCTTTAGGAGAAGAGTGAAACACAGCAATAAGGTTGTATCCTTAGTATGTTTCATCTCGGCCCATAGTCCCCTAAGAAGAAGAGTGAAACGTAGCAATAAGGTAGTATACCTAGTATGTTTGATCTCGGCCCTTAGTTACTTTAGGAGGAGAGTGAAACATGGCAGTAAGGTTTTATCCTTAATATGTTTAAACTCGGCTCATAGTTACTTTAGGAGAAGAGTGAAACATAGCAATAAGGTAGTATCCTTAGTATGTTTGATCTCGGCCTATCGTCTCTTTAGGAGAATAGTGAATCATAGCAAAAAGGTTTTATCCTTAGTATGGTGGATCTCGGCTTATAGTCCCTTTAGGAGAAGAATAAAACTTAGGAATAACGTGGTATACTTAGTATGTTTGACGTATGGACGTGGATCCTTGAAAGCTTCCACGACAACTGTCCAATTTCAAACACACCGCCTAGATTAAAATTCGGGTGGTGGTCAAAATCCCTGGAAGCTAATAAAAGGCGCGTTAGAATGCTTTTTAATCGCTCTAAGGTGGTCAATTGTCGCTAAGAGTAACGTTTAGCTCTTAACGACTACAATTCATCCATTCGTGATGCCAAGAAGGCTTCATGGCAAACCTTTTTTAGGGGCATTGACTCCATCAAAGAGGCAGCCAGAATCCAGAAAATCTTGGCTAGCGAACCTATCAACCCCATGGGTAGTCTGAGAACCAGCTCAGGGGAATTGACAACTTTACCTGGCGAAACGCTCAAGCTCCTTCTGGAGTGTCATTTCCCAGGTAATCTCGTTGACGATGCTCTGGAAGCCTCTGGCCCTCGAAGATTAGCTCTAAACCTAGGGCAACTCGAGAGGACTGGAGGCAAGCTAGACGTATAGTCACTGTTTCAAAAGTTAAATGGGCAATAGTTAAGTTCAGCCCATTTAAATCCCCAGGAGGCGATGGCGTCTTTCCTGCATTGTTGCAGAAGGGCCCACCGAACCTCCATTTTCTACTTTGCGAAATCTTCAGGGCGAGTCTTGCCTTCGGGTATATTCCTCAGTCCTGGAGAGTTAGCAAAGTAGTGTTTATTCCTAAGCGGGGTCGTGGCGACTACACGAACGCCAAATCCTTTAGGCCAATTAGTCTTTCCTCGTGTCTGGTGAAGACCATGGAGAGACTCGTAGAATTCCACATTCGAGAATGGGCGCTTAAAGACTCCCCTTTACATCGAAATCAACATGCGTATCTCTCGGGGACGTCTTGCGAGTCTGCCCTCCATTGTTTGGTCAGTCACCTTGAACATCCCCTGGAGAACAAAGAAATTGCTCTAGGAGCCTTTTGGATATTGAGGGGGCATTCAACAACACCTCATATCAGTCAATTATTCGTGCGCTGGGACAACGTGGTGTAGAGCCCACCATTTGTAGGTGGGTCGACCACATGTTACGGGGCAGAAGAATTCAATCAACCCTTCTAAGTGAGGTGGTGGAGATTTCTGCGAGCCGAGGATGCCCGCAGGGGGGAGTCCTATCACCCCTCCTGTGGGACCTGGTGGTGGATGATCTCCTAGTTAGCCTCACGGAAAAGGGTATTCATACAGGGCTATGCGGACGATCTTGTCCTACTGGTCCGTGGCAAGTATCAGGGCACTGTTACGGACATCATGAACGATAGTCTGGAAGCAGTGAACTCCTGGTGTATACGAGAAGGGCTTGCAATAAACCCTTCCAAGACAGTAATTGTCCCCTTCACCAGGAAAAGGGTTCAGGGCTCCTTCAGAGGCCTGGCCCTTGGTGGAGTGTCTCTGCCTGTTTCTTCGTCGGTTAAGTATTTGGGAGTAATCCTTGATCAGAAACTGACATGGAACTTGCTCCTTGATAAAGTCATCCGCAGAGCTAAATGGTCCTTCGTGACCACTAGGCGCTGCGTGGGCTCCACATGGGGCCTGTTACCCCATGTCTGCCACTGGCTTTACACAGCGGTCATCAGACCACAAATTACTTACGGGGCTTTGATCTGGTGGCCTAAGGTCAATCAGGTAACTGTCCGGGGTAGGCTTTCTAGCCGACAAAGACTTGCCTGCATGTGCATGACAGGGGCCTTTAGGTCGACCCCTTCTATTGCACTGGAGGTTCTTCTTAACCTGCCACCCCTTGATCTCTTCATTATTGGGGAGGCTCGGGCGGCGGCTTACAGGCTACAACTAACTAGCCACTGGAGGGGGTCCTGTACAGGTCACTCCTCAGTGGCCAATCTAGTAAACGATGAGGTACTCTCAATGAAGTCTGACTTCATTGGGACTAAGTATCTTTTCACCAGACCCTATACTGTGGATTTCAGTTCAAGGGAGTACTGGAACGGCGTTAGTAGCCCGGTTTCTTCTCACGACCGAATTGTATGGTTCACAGACGGGTCAAGAATTGGCAACAAAGCTGGATTTGGTGTCTATACTGGCGACCCTAGGACCAACGCTAGCGTGAGCCTGGGAGCGTATGGCACCGTTTTCCAAGCTGAAGTCGCCGCAATCCTTCAATGTGCCACCCAGGCGGTCGAGAGAGGGGTTTGCGGGAAACATATCCACATCCTCTCAGACAGTCAGGCGGCCTTAGTGGCTCTTGACTCCTGGAAGGTTTCATCTGGTCTAGTCTGGGAATGTGTGGAGTCCCTCAGCATCCTGGGTTCAAGAAATCAGGTCTTGCTGGAATGGAACCCAGGACATAGGGGATTAGAAGGCAATGAGCAGGCCGATGCCTTGGCTAGGGAAGGTGCTCTCAAGCCCTTCATTGGTCCTGAACCGGCCTGCGGCGTTTCGACTGCAGCTGTCAAAACAGCAATCAAAAACTGGGTCAGCGCCAGACATCTGGAAAGATGGCGGCGGTTCCCAAGGCAGAGACTCGGCAAGGTTCTTGTCAGAAATCCTTCCCAGACGTTAACAAAGTCACTTCTTGGGTTGAGTAAATTGCACGTCAAGCTTGTGGTGGGACTCATCACCGGTCACGGCAAATTCCAGAGGCATCTACAAAACAGTGGGACTCTTTACGGAGGATCCCATCTGTCGCCTCTGTGGGGAGGACGAAGAGTCGGCAGAACACATTGTCCTGGAGTGTGAGGCCCTTGGTGCCAGGAGAAAAGCACTTTTTGAAGGCTCACCTCTGGGACAGTCGGAAATTACTAATCTAGTGAAGAAGCTCCTTGACCTGGTCAAGGATTGCCAGCTTTACGACGATTAGGCACCGAGATTGGCACGAAAAGCCTCAGGCTTCGTTGCAAGGGTTGGCTGGACCAACTGTATATCCCCAAACTAACTAACTAACTAACTAGTATGTTTATTGTTATGCTCATAGTCTCTTTAAGAGAAGAGTGAAACATAACAATAGGGTAGTATCCTTAGTATGTGTTATCACAGCGCTTATTCCCTTTAGGAGAAGAGTAAAACATAGCAATAAAGCTGTATACTTAGTATGTTGGATCTCGGCCCATAGTTACTTTCAGAGAAGAGTGAAACATAGCAATAAAGTAGTATACTTAGTACGTTTAATCTTGGCCCACAGTCCATTTAGGAGAAGATGAAATATAGCAATAAGGTTATATACTTAGTATATTAGATCTCGGCCAATAGTTACTTTAGGAGATGTGTGAAACATAGCAATAAGGAAGTATCCGTAGTATGTGGGATCTCGGTCCATTGTCCCTTTAGGAGAAATGTGAAACATAGCAATAAGGTAATATCTGTAGTATGTTGGATCTCGGCCAAAGTCCGTTTAGGAGAAGTGTGAAATATAACAATTAAGTCGTATCCGTATTATGATAGATCTCGGCCCATAGTCCCTTTAGGAGAAGTGTGAAACATTGCAATAAGATAGTATCCATAGTATGTTGGGTCTCAGCCAATTGTCTCTTTTGGAAAAGTGTGAAACATACCAATAAGTTAGTATACTTATTTTGTTCGATCTCGGCCCATAGATACCTTAACAGAAGAGTGAAACACAGCAATAAGGTAGTATACTTAGTATATTTGATCACAGCAATTAGATACTTTAAGAGAAGAGTAAAACATAGCAATAAGGTAGTTTATTTAGTCTATTGGATCTCGGCCAGTAATTACTTTTAGAGATGATTGAAACATAGCAATAAGGTATTATCCGTAGTAAGTTGTATCTCGGCCCATAGTCCCTGTAGGAGCATAGTGAAACAAAGCAATAAGGTAGTATACTAAGAATGTTGTATCTCCGCCCTTAGTCTCCTTACGAGAAGAGTGAAACATAGCAATAAGGTAGTATACTTAGTATGTTTCATCTCGGCCCATAGTTACTTTAGGAGAAGAGTGAAACATAGCAATTGGGTTGTATTATTAGTATGTTTGATCTCGGCCCATAGTTACTTTAGGAGAAGAGTGAAACATAGCAATAAGATTGTATCCTTAGTATGTTTGATCTCGGCCTATAGTTTCTTTAGAAGAAGAGTGAAACATAGCAATAAGGTAGTATACCTAGTATGTTTCATCTCGGCCCATAGTTTCTTTAGAAGAAGAGTGAAACATTGCAATAAGGTAGTATACCTAGTATATTTGATCTCGGCCCATAGTCCCTTAAGAAGAAGAGTGAAACATAGCAATAAGGTAGTATACCTAGTATGTTTGATCTCGTCCCATAGTCCCTTAAGAAAAAGAGTGAAACATAGCAATAAGGTAGTATACCTAGTATGTTTGATCTAAACCCATAGTCCCTTAAGAAGAAGAGTGAAACATACCAATAAGGTAGTATACCTAGTATATTTGATTTTGGCCCATAGTCCCTTAAGAAGAAGAGTGAAACATAGCAATAAGGTAGTATACCTAGTATGTTTGATCTCGTCCCATAGTCCCTTAAGAAAAAGAGTGAAACATAGCAATAAGGTAGTATACCTAGTATGTTTGATCTAAACCCATAGTCCCTTAAGAAGAAGAGTGAAACATAGCAATCAGGTAGTATACATAGTATATTTGATTTTGGCCCAGAGTCCCTTAAGAAGAAGAGTGAAACATAGCAATAAGGTAGTATACCTAGTATGTTTGATCTAAGCCCATAGTCCCTTAAGAAGAAGAGTGAAACATAGCAATAAGGTAGTATACCTAGTATGTTTGATCTAAGCCCATAGTCCCTTAAGAAGAAGAGTGAAACATACCAATAAGGTTGTATCCTTTTATGTTTGATCTCGGCCAATAGTCCCTTAAGAAGAAGAGTGAAACGTAGCAATAAGGTAGTATACCTAGTATTTTTGATCTCGGCCCATAGTTACTTTAGGAGAAGAGTGAAATATAGCAATAAGATTGTATCCTTAGTATGTTTTATTTCGGCCCATAGTCCCTTAAGAAGAAGAGTGAAACATAACAATAAGGTAGTATACCTAGTATATTTGATTTTGGCCCATAGTCCCTTAAGAAGAAGTGTGAAACATAGCAATAAGGTAGTATACATAGTATGTTTAATCTCGGCCCATAGTCCTTTAAGAAGAAGAGTGAAGCATAGCAATAAGGTAGTATACCTAGTATATTTGATTTTGGCCCATCGTTTCTTTAGAAGAAGAGTGAAACATAGCAATAAGGTTGTGTCCTTAGTATGTTTGATCTTGACCCATAGTCCCTTAAGAAGAAGAGTGAAACAAAGCAATAAGGTAGTATACCTATTATGTTTGATCTCGGCCCATAGTTACTTTAGGAGAAGAGCGAAACAAAGCAATAAGATTGTATCCTTAGTATGTTTGATCTCGGCCCATAGTCCCTTAAGATGAAGAGTGAAACATAGCAATAATGTAGTATACCTAGTATGTTTGATCTCGGCCCATAGTTACTTTAGGAGAAGAGTGAAACATAGCAATAAGGTTGTATCCTTAGTATGTTTGATCTCGGCCCATAGTCCCTTAAGAAGAAGAGTGAAACATAGCTATAAGGTAGTATACATAGTATATTTGATTTTGGCCCAGAGTCCCTTAAGAAGAAGAGTGAAACATAGCAATAAGGTAGTATACCTAGTATGTTTGATCTCGGCCCATAGTCCCTTAAGAAGAAGAGTGAAACATAGTAATAAGCTAGTATACATAGTATATTTGATTTTGGCCCAGAGTCCCTTTAGAAGAAGAGTGAAACATAGCAATAAGGTAGTATACCTAGTATATTTGATTTTGGCCCATCGTTTCTTTAGAAGAAGAGTGAAACATAGCAATAAGGTTGTATCCTTAGTATGTTTGATCTCGACCCATAGTCCCTTAAGAAGAAGAGTGAAACAAAGCAATAAAGTAGTATACCTAGTATGTTTGATCTCGGCCCATAGTTACTTTAGGAGAAGAGTGAAACAATGCAATTATTTTATATCCTTAGTATGTTTGATCTCGGCCTATAGTTACTTTAAGGTAAGAGAAGAGTTAAACATATCACTAAGGTAGTATACTTAGTATATTGGATCTCGGCCTATAGTTACTTTAAGGTAATACAAAAGTTAAACATATCATTAAGGTAGTATACTTAGTATATTGGATCTCGGCCTATAGTTACTTTAAGGTAAGAGAAGAGTTAAACATATCACTAAGGTAGTATACTTAGTATATTGGATCTCGGCCTATAGTTACTTTAAGGTAATACAAAAGTTAAACATATCATTAAGGTAGTATACTTAGTATATTGGATCTCGGCCTATAGTTACTTTAAGGTAAGAGAAGAGTTAAACATATCATTAAGGTAGTATACTTAGTATATTGGATCTCGGCCTATAGTTACTTTAAGGTAAGAGAAGAGTTAACCATATCACTAAGGTAGTATACTTAGTATATTGGATCTCGGCCTATAGTTACTTTAAGGTAAGAGAAGAGTTAAACATATCACTAAGGTAGTATACTTAGTATATTGGATCTCGGCCTATAGTTACTTTAAGGTAAGAGAAGAGTTAAACATATCACTAAGGTAGTATACTTAGTATATTGGATCTCGGCCTGTAGTTACTTTAAGGTAAGAGAAGAGTTAAACATATCACTAAGGTAGTATACTTAGTATATTGGATCTCGGCCTGTAGTTACTTTAAGGTAAGAGAAGAGTTAAACATATCATTAAGGTAGTATACTTAGTATATTGGATCTCGGCCTATAGTTACTTTAAGGTAAGAGAAGAGTTAAACATATCACTAAGGTAGTATACTTAGTATATTGGATCTCGGCCTATAGTTACTTTAAGGTAAGAGAAGAGTTAAACATATCATTAAGGTACTATACTTAGTATATTGGATCTCGGCCTATAGTTACTTTAAGGTAAGAGAAGAGTTAACCATATCACTAAGGTAGTATACTTAGTATATTGGATCTCGGCCTATAGTTACTTTAAGGTAAGAGAAGAGTTAAACATATCATTAAGGTAGTATACTTAGTATATTGGATCTCGGCCTATAGTTACTTTAAGGTAAGAGAAGAGTTAACCTTATCACTAAGGTAGTATACTTAGTATATTGGATCTCGGCCTATAGTTACTTTCAGGTAAGAGAAGAGTTAAACATATCACTAAGGTAGTATACTTAGTATATTGGATCTCGGCCTATAGTTACTTTAAGGTAAGAGAAGAGTTAAACATATCATTAAGGTAGTATACTTAGTATATTGGATCTCGGCCTATAGTTACTTTAAGGTAAGAGAAGAGTTAAACATATCATTAAGGTAGTATACTTAGTATATTGGATCTCGGCCTATAGTTACTTTAAGGTAAGAGAAGAGTTAAACATATCATTAAGGTAGTATACTTAGTATATTGGATCTCGGCCTATAGTTACTTTAAGGTAAGAGAAGAGTTAAACATATCACTAAGGTAGTATACTTAGTATATTGGATCTCGGCCTATAGTTACTTTAAGGTAAGAGAAGAGTTAAACATATCACTAAGGTAGTATACTTAGTATATTGGATCTCGGCCTATAGTTACTTTAAGGTAAGAGAAGAGTTAAACATATCATTAAGGTAGTATACTTAGTATATTGGATCTCGCCTTATAGTTACTTTAAGGTAAGAGAAGAGTTAAACATATCATTAAGGTAGTATACTTAGTATATTGGATCTCAGCCTATAGTTACTTTAAGGTAAGAGAAGAGTTAAACATATCACTAAGGTAGTATACTTAGTATATTGGATCTCGGCCTATAGTTACTTTAAGGTAAGAGAAGAGTTAAACATATCACTAAGGTAGTATACTTAGTATATTGGATCTCGGCCTATAGTTACTTTAAGGTAAGAGAAGAGTTAAACATATCATTAAGGTAGTATACTTAGTATATTGGATCTCGGCCTATAGTTACTTTAAGGTAAGAGAAGAGTTAAACATATCATTAAGGTTGTATACTTAGTATATTGGATCTCGGCCTATAGTTACTTTAAGGTAAGAGAAGAGTTAAACATATCACTAAGGTAGTATACTTAGTATATTGGATCTCGGCCTATAGTTACTTTAAGGTAAGAGAAGAGTTAAACATATCATTTAGGTAGTATACTTAGTATATTGGATCTCGCCTTATAGTTACTTTAAGGTAAGAGAAGAGTTAAACATATCATTAAGGTAGTATACTTAGTATATTGGATCTCGGCCTATAGTTACTTTAAGGTAAGAGAAGAGTTAAACATATCATTAAGGTACTATACTTAGTATATTGGATCTCGGCCTATAGTTACTTTAAGGTAAGAGAAGAGTTAACCATATCACTAAGGTAGTATACTTAGTATATTGGATCTCGGCCTATAGTTACTTTAAGGTAAGAGAAGAGTTAAACATATCATTAAGGTAGTATACTTAGTATATTGGATCTCGGCCTATAGTTACTTTAAGGTAAGAGAAGAGTTAACCTTATCACTAAGGTAGTATACTTAGTATATTGGATCTCGGCCTATAGTTACTTTAAGGTAAGAGAAGAGTTAAACATATCACTAAGGTAGTATACTTAGTATATTGGATCTCGGCCTATAGTTACTTTAAGGTAAGAGAAGAGTTAAACATATCACTAAGGTAGTATACTTAGTATATTGGATCTCGGCCTATAGTTACTTTAAGGTAAGAGAAGAGTTAAACATATCATTAAGGTAGTATACTTAGTATATTGGATCTCGGCCTATAGTTACTTTAAGGTAAGAGAAGAGTTAAACATATCATTAAGGTATTATACTTAGTATATTGGATCTCGGCCTATAGTTACTTTAAGGTAAGAGAAGAGTTAAACATATCATTAAGGTAGTATACTTAGTATATTGGATCTCGGCCTATAGTTACTTTAAGGTAAGAGAAGAGTTAAACATATCATTAAGGTAGTATACTTAGTATATTGGATCTCGGCCTATAGTTACTTTAAGGTAAGAGAAGAGTTAAACATATCATTAAGGTAGTATACTTAGTATATTGGATCTCGGCCTATAGTTACTTTAAGGTAAGAGAAGAGTTAAACATATCACTAAGGTAGTATACTTAGTATATTGGATCTCGGCCTGTAGTTACTTTAAGGTAAGAGAAGAGTTAAACATATCATTAAGGTACTATACTTAGTATATTGGATCACGGCCTATAGTTACTTTAAGGTAAGAGAAGAGTTAAACATATCATTAAGGTAGTATACTTAGTATATTGGATCTCGGCCTATAGTTACTTTAAGGTAAGAGAAGAGTTAAACATATCATTAAGGTAGTATACTTAGTATATTGGATCTCGGCCTATAGTTACTTTAAGGTAAGAGAAGAGTTAAACATATCATTAAGGTACTATACTTAGTATATTGGATTTCGGCCTATAGTTACTTTAAGGTAAGAGAAGAGTTAAACATATCATTAAGGTAGTATACTTAGTATATTGGATCTCGGCCTATAGTTACTTTAAGGTAAGAGAAGAGTTAAACATATCATTAAGGTACTATACTTAGTATATTGGATCTCGGCCTATAGTTACTTTAAGGTAAGAGAAGAGTTAAACATATCACTAAGGTAGTATACTTAGTATATTGGATCTCGGCCTATAGTTACTTTAAGGTAAGAGAAGAGTTAAACATATCACTAAGGTAGTATACTTAGTATATTGGATCTCTGCCTATAGTTACTTTAAGGTAAGAGAAGAGTTAAACATATCACTAAGGTAGTATACTTAGTATATTGGATCTCGGCCTATAGTTACTTTAAGGTAAGAGAAGAGTTAAACATATCATTAAGGTAGTATACTTAGTATATTGGATCTCGGCCTATAGTTACTTTAAGGTAAGAGAAGAGTTAAACATATCACTAAGGTAGTATACTTAGTATATTGGATCTCGGCCTATAGTTACTTTAAGGTAAGAGAAGAGTTAAACATATCATTAAGGTAGTATACTTAGTATATTTGATCTCGGCCTATAGTTACTTTAAGGTAAGAGAAGAGTTAACCATATCACTAAGTTAGTATACTTAGTATATTTGATCTCGGCCTATAGTTACTTTAAGGTAAGAGAAGAGTTAACCATATCACTAAGGTAGTATACTTAGTATATTGGATCTCGGCCTATAGTTACTTTAAGGTAAGAGAAGAGTTAAACATATCATTAAGGTAGTATACTTAGTATATTTGATCTCGGCCTATAGTTACTTTAAGGTAAGAGAAGAGTTAAACATATCATTAAGGTAGTATACTTAGTATATTTGATCTCGGCCTATAGTTACTTTAAGGTAATACAAAAGTTAAACATATCATTAAGGTAGTATACTTAGTATATTGGATCTCGGCTTATAGTTACTTTAAGGTAAGAGAAGAGTTAACCTTATCACTAAGGTAGTATACTTAGTATATTGGATCTCGGCCTATAGTTACATTAAGGTAAGAGAAGAGTGAAACATATTATTAAGGTAGAATACTTAGTATATTGGATCTCAGCCTATAGTTACTTTAAGGTAAGAGAAGAGTTAAACATATCACTAAGGTAGTATACTTAGTATATTGGATCTTGGCCTATAGTTACTTTAAGGTAAGAGAAGAGTTAAACATATCATTAAGGTAGTATACTTAGTATATTGGATCTCGGCCTATAGTTACTTTAAGGTAAGAGAAGAGTTAAACATATCACTAAGGTAGTATACTTAGTATATTGGATCTCGGCCTATAGTTACTTTAAGGTAAGAGAAGAGTTAAACATATCATTAAGGTAGTATACTTAGTATATTGGATCTCGGCCTATATTTACTTTAAGGTAAGAGAAGAGTTAACCTTATCACTAAGGTAGTATACTTAGTATATTGGATCTCGGCCTATAGTTACTTTAAGGTAAGAGAAGAGTTAAACATATCACTAAGGTAGTATACTTAGTATATTGGATCTCGGCCTATAGTTACTTTAAGGTAAGAGAAGAGTTAAACATATCATTAAGGTAGTATACTTAGTATATTGGATCTCGGCCTATAGTTACTTTAAGGTAAGAGAAGAGTTAAACATATCACTAAGGTAGTATACTTAGTATATTGGATCTCGGCCTAAAGTTACTTTAAGGTAAGAGAAGAGTTAAACATATCATTAAGGTAGTATACTTAGTATATTGGATCTCGGCCTATAGTTACTTTAAGGTAAGAGAAAAGTTAAACATATCATTAAGGTAGTATACTTAGTATATTGGATCTCGGCCTATAGTTACTTTAAGAGAAACAAAGTGTTTGGGAGATTGTAGGCGAATGGTTTAATGCTTGCCATCGACATGGTCAGTACTAAAGAAGTCTGGGTGTCCATGTTGGATGGTAGTCAAGTTTCAGATGTTGTGTTGAGAATATAACTGAGTGTCATGCTTTTTAGTTAGCTGAAAATCAGACCAACACTACGTGGTTCGGATTTCACGTGAAGTTGTAGGTCCAATAGTTGCCCTACTTATAGGGCTAATAATAAATAGTCCTTTTTGAGCTAAATTGAACTCAGATAGTAACAATGACTACACTCGTTAATCTACTTTCATTCACCCCTTATATTCGCCCATATCTTGACGATCGGCGTCTTAGAAATGAATAATAATGAATATTGCACTATCGTAGAAATTCAAAAAATAAACTCGATTTTGTCTTGGAATAAAAGATGTAGAGTTTAATAATTTAACTGATTCTTGCATTTCCACAGCAATTAAAAAATAAACGTTTTTCACCAGTTTTGTTAGAATCAGTAATGTTAGAAAATTAGTAAATGAACAAATACAATAAAATTAAAAAATAAAACATATTGATAAATTATGTATAGACTAAAATTACAGGTAAAATGTTAAAACCGTATGAAAACTATACCATACTAGAATCAACTTTCTACGTTGTTTAATTCTTTTAGCAGTTTCTATTTAGTTAATGGTATAACATTTTTACTCAAATGCATTTTCAATAGATTGTCTTGTGTATGTTGCACTTCAGTTTGTCTTAAGAGAATAATAATAACATAACCCTTTTGACCAGTTAGAATTAAACAGTATACTTAAAACTGTAAAAGTAATAGTAAATGATACCCGGTAACTGGCACAAACTTTCTCTCTTTCACTTTGTTTTGATTTTTTTAAAAAAATG
>JAQJVL010010264.1:0-12951 GCA_035578905.1 Stictocephala bisonia
GGTTTGGTATTTGCTGAACAATAGTCTTGATGAGGAAATTTCACGTATAATGGAATCGAAATATAATAAACTTAATAAGAAATTGCAAAGATTAAGGAATGTAAGTACTAATGACAATCTAACTAGCCATTTAGTTAATGATGAAAGTCACGTTTTTCATAAAAGGGTAATTAATATGAGTAATGTTGAATTTAGCAAATCTGAAAATGATGTATTGTGTTATGGACCCAAACATAATTTCATAAAAAATCAAAACAAACAAGCCGATATTTTAGCCACAGACATTGAATGTAATGTATCTCAGTTGAAAGATTGTAACAGAAACGAAATTAGATATGATGTAAGTAAAATATGTAAAACAATGCAGGTCCAAACTAATAATTTGAAACAGGTTTTAGATTATAAAGTTTGTTTAGATGTAAAACAGAAATTACAGAATGAAGATCTAGTCGCAGTTAAAGCGGATAAGAGCAACGCAATTGTAATTCTGAAAAAAGAAGATTATATTACTAAAACTGAAGATTTTATCAAGGAAAATAAATTTCAAGAACTAAAAGGTGATCCTACAAATAAATATCAGGATGAAATTAATAAAGTTGTAAAATCTTGTACAAAAGTTATTACTGATAATGATCGTTTTAGAGCTTTTATGAATAATCCTAAGGCACCCACAATGAATGGTATTCCAAAAATTCACAAACCTAATGTACCTATTAGGCCCCTGGTAAATTTCAAATCTGCGCCTACTTACAACGTATCAAAGATATTGTCCAATATTTTGACTTCTGCTTTGAACCTTGAAAATAAATATATCGTTAAGAAATTTATCTTATCTAATCTGTATCTAATCTTATCTGTATCTAATCTCTTACAATTTAACGAGTCAATCATATCATCTTTCGCCAGAGGTAGACAAGTTGACGTCGCCTTCCTGGATTTTGCAAAGGCATTCGACCGGGTGGATCACTTCATTCTATGCTCTAAACTCAAATCCTACGGTATCGTTGACCCACTTCTCAGCTGGCTTAGAGACTACTTAACTAATCGCCGCCTGAGGGTGAAGCTCCCCGGTGCAGTATCTCAAGATTTCCTCCAAACTTCCGGAATGCCACAGGGCTCCCTTCTCAGTCCATACCTATTCAACATCTTCATAAATGACATTGTGGAATCTCTTGAGGTCGACGTCCTAATGTTCGCAGACGACTTAAAAATGTTCACTGAGGTCTCCTCCCTCGACTGCTCGGCTCGTCTTCAGCGCAGCCTTGAAGCCTTACTCCAGTGGTGCACTTCTAACAACATGTCACTCAACTTATCTAAGTGCAGCATAATGACTTTCCACCGATCCCGAAATCATCTGAACTTTAACTATAGCTTAAGTGGGCAGCCTCTAGCAAGAGTGGCTTCAATCAAGGACCTGGGCGTGGTTTTCTCCTACAACCTATCTTTCGATGGCCACATTGACTACCTATGCAGTAAAGCCAACAAGACCTTGGGTTTTATAACAAGATCTACTCGTGGTATCCACAGCCCTGCAGCACTGAGAACCTTATATTGCTCGCTTGTTCGGCAGGTTTTGGAATATGCAAGCCCCGTATGGGCTCCTTATCAGGCTGGTCAGAAGAATAGACTTCAATCTGTCCAAAGGAGGTTTCTGCGCCTGGTTGGGGTAAGACAAGGAATGATCTACAGCGAAGTCCCCATTGGAGCCCTGCAATCCGAATTGAACCTCCAGAATCTTGAACTAAGACGCTTTGTTTTTGACATCATCTTCCTCCACAAACTCTTGGTTGGAGGTGTAAACTCCCCTGATCTTCTGGGCCAGGTGGACCTTCGCGTCCCAAGTAGAACGAGATCCACGGAACTCTTCAGTAGACGTCACTATGCGAGACAGTACGAGTTCCACAGCCCTCTGGCAAGGATGCTGCGTGGAGGAAACTCTGTTTGCAGCCAAGTCGACTTTTTCTTCGACAGCGCTGGATCTATAAAAAGAAAACTGTTGAACCTTGAACTTTCCACTGTGTAAGGCAATATACTCAATTTGGTGACCCTACATTGATCTGTTGTATCTGATAAGTCTATTTATACCTAGTTATTGTACCTTTTGTGTTATTTGTGCCTGGTTACTGTACATATTAATTGTTAGTTACTTATTCGTTGATCTATTTATTGTATTTGTAACTATTGAACTATTTATTTATTTATCGAATCTATCTACTACTAAGTTATATACATTCTTTATATTGTTATCTGTCGATTTCACGTAGCAAATGGTTTAAAGCAATAATTTACTTGACGCCTAGTATAGTTTATGTAGCTATTAAGTACCTTAAGTTTTGAATAAATTGTTATGTCTCTGTAAATTTGTAAAAAAAAAAAAAATGGCTTAGCCGTTGGAAGGCAATAAAAAAAAAAAAAAAAAAAAAAAAAAAGAACAGTATTGATTTTGTTGATAAGGTCAGTCATGTAAAATTGTGTAATAAGACTAGGTTAGCCTCATTTGACATATGTAACCTATACACTAATATTCCAGTTGATGAAGTGATTAACTTAGTTAAGGAAAAACTTGTAGAACAACAATATGAAAAAATGTATGTAAATCAAATTGTAAAGTTGCTCAAAACTATCTTGAAACAAAATTACTTCCGTTTCAATAACAAATTTTACTTACAAAACGATGGTTTAGCTATGGGTAGTCCACTGTCAGCCATTTTATCAGAAGTTTATTTACAGTATCATGAAGACTCCATTTTAGATAAATTAAAAAAGGAACATGATATCATATTTTACACCCGTTATGTCGATGATATTCTGGTTTTGTTTAACGAGAAATCATGTAATGACTTAGATAATATGTTAAATATACTTAATTGTCACCACCAGAAGCTTAGTTTTACCAGTGAATTTGAATCTATGAATGAAATTAACTTTTTGGATCTAAAAATAATTCGTGATCATAACAAACTTTCATATAGAATTTTCAGGAAACCTACTCAAACCAATTGTACCATAAATAACAGTTCTGTCCATCCCCCGTCTCACAAAACAGCTAGCTTCAGAAGTATGTTATATAGGGCGTATTCAATACCATTAAGTGTTGCAGATAGAAAACAGGAAATAAATTTAATAAAATCAATAGCTATTGCAAATGGATACAAAGCATCAATGATTGATGAAATTGGAAGTAGAATAAAAAAGAAAACAGAAAACAAAATTCGAGATGATAGACGAACAACACTTAAAAAAGAAAAATCCGATAAAGAACAAAAGAAGTATGTATCCATCCATTACAATGGGCCGTTTACACAAAGAGTTGGTAATAGATTTAAGAAATTCAATTTATCAGTAGCTTTTAAGACTTGTAATACTATGTCCAACATTTTACACCCGAATATTGAAAGTGAAGATAAATTTAATAATTCAGGAATATATAGGATTAACTGTAATGATTGTAATATGTTTTACATAGGTCAGACTGTAAATTTTAGCAAAAGATATAAAAACCATGTCTCTGCTTTTAAAAATAATAAACCTGAAAGATCTAATGTAGCTAAACACCTTCTGAATTGTACCCACAGTTTGAATAAAATAGATGAAAATGTAGATATTCTAAAATTTTGTAAGAAGGGTCGTAACATGAATGCTTGGGAAGAGTTATTTATTTTTAAAGAAAAATGTAAGGATCGTGATAAATTAATGAATGAACAGGTTAATTTTGATTCCGAAATAGTTTTTAATAATGTATTTTCAGCGAATAAAAGAAGAGAAGTAACAGACAATAGGAATTAACCAATAATATCACAGCAGCCGCCATTTTGACGATTCCAGCCAATGGGGTCACGTGATCATAGGCCTATAAATTGAGTTGTTGAACACCGTTTTCCATTCTTTTGTGAATCCCTCTGGTCTGAGGAAGGTGAGCGTGGTTCACCGAAATCGATCACCATAATATCTGAGCATTTTGTGCTTGTATTGTAGTATTTGTGCATTTTGTGCTTATATTGTAATAAATTTGTGTTGTGTGACGTTTACTTGTACTGTATATGTACCAACACGTATTATGCTAATTAAAAAACTATTTGTAAATGCCAGTCAGGCAAATTTAGCAATGATTTACAGGAATGTTAGAATCAAAGTTCACACTACTCTTGCCGATATTTATTTTAATAAGCAATGCTTGCAGCATGGTTTAATACCTAAATATGTTAATGTGAAAATTAAATGTAATACTGTGGTTGGTAGGAAAACAAAACAACAAGCTGAAAAACTGTTTGTAAATAACTCAATTAAAGATTTATATCGCAAAAAAGACGAACTGACATTTAAGAGTTACGAGATTCATATGCAATTTGTTAAAGAATATGGTAGTAGGGCTTGGTATTTGCTGAACAATAGTCTTGATGAGGAAATTTCACGTATAATGGAATCGAAATATAATAAACTTAATAAGAAATTGCAAAGATTAAGGAATGTAAGTACTAATGACAATCTAACTAGCCATTTAGTTAATGATGAAAGTCACGTTTTTCATAAAAGGGTAATTAATATGAGTAATGTTGAATTTAGCAAATCTGAAAATGATGTATTGTGTTATGGACCCAAACATAATTTCATAAAAAATCAAAACAAACAAGCCGATATTTTAGCCACAGACATTGAATGTAATGTATCTCAGTTGAAAGATTGTAACAGAAACGAAATTAGATATGATGTAAGTAAAATATGTAAAACAATGCAGGTCCAAACTAATAATTTGAAACAGGTTTTAGATTATAAAGTTTGTTTAGATGTAAAACAGAAATTACAGAATGAAGATCTAGTCGCAGTTAAAGCGGATAAGAGCAACGCAATTGTAATTCTGAAAAAAGAAGATTATATTACTAAAACTGAAGATTTTATCAAGGAAAATAAATTTCAAGAACTAAAAGGTGATCCTACAAATAAATATCAGGATGAAATTAATAAAGTTGTAAAATCTTGTACAAAAGTTATTACTGATAATGATCGTTTTAGAGCTTTTATGAATAATCCTAAGGCACCCACAATGAATGGTATTCCGAAAATTCACAAACCTAATGTACCTATTAGGCCCCTGGTAAATTTCAAATCTGCGCCTACTTACAACGTATCAAAGATATTGTCCAATATTTTGACTTCTGCTTTGAACCTTGAAAATAAATATATCGTTAAGAACAGTATTGATTTTGTTGATAAGGTCAGTCATGTAAAATTGTGTAATAAGACTAGGTTAGCCTCATTTGACATATGTAACCTATACACTAATATTCCAGTTGATGAAGTGATTAACTTAGTTAAGGAAAAACTTGTAGAACAACAATATGAAAAAATGTATGTAAATCAAATTGTAAAGTTGCTCAAAACTATCTTGAAACAAAATTACTTCCGTTTCAATAACAAATTTTACTTACAAAACGATGGTTTAGCTATGGGTAGTCCACTGTCAGCCATTTTATCAGAAGTTTATTTACAGTATCATGAAGACTCCATTTTAGATAAATTAAAAAAGGAACATGATATCATATTTTACACCCGTTATGTCGATGATATTCTGGTTTTGTTTAACGAGAAATCATGTAATGACTTAGATAATATGTTAAATATACTTAATTGTCACCACCAGAAGCTTAGTTTTACCAGTGAATTTGAATCTATGAATGAAATTAACTTTTTGGATCTAAAAATAATTCGTGATCATAACAAACTTTCATATAGAATTTTCAGGAAACCTACTCAAACCAATTGTACCATAAATAACAGTTCTGTCCATCCCCCGTCTCACAAAACAGCTAGCTTCAGAAGTATGTTATATAGGGCGTATTCAATACCATTAAGTGTTGCAGATAGAAAACAGGAAATAAATTTAATAAAATCAATAGCTATTGCAAATGGATACAAAGCATCAATGATTGATGAAATTGGAAGTAGAATAAAAAAGAAAACAGAAAACAAAATTCGAGATGATAGACGAACAACACTTAAAAAAGAAAAATCCGATAAAGAACAAAAGAAGTATGTATCCATCCATTACAATGGGCCGTTTACACAAAGAGTTGGTAATAGATTTAAGAAATTCAATTTATCAGTAGCTTTTAAGACTTGTAATACTATGTCCAACATTTTACACCCGAATATTGAAAGTGAAGATAAATTTAATAATTCAGGAATATATAGGATTAACTGTAATGATTGTAATATGTTTTACATAGGTCAGACTGTAAATTTTAGCAAAAGATATAAAAACCATGTCTCTGCTTTTAAAAATAATAAACCTGAAAGATCTAATGTAGCTAAACACCTTCTGAATTGTACCCACAGTTTGAATAAAATAGATGAAAATGTAGATATTCTAAAATTTTGTAAGAAGGGTCGTAACATGAATGCTTGGGAAGAGTTATTTATTTTTAAAGAAAAATGTAAGGATCGTGATAAATTAATGAATGAACAGGTTAATTTTGATTCCGAAATAGTTTTTAATAATGTATTTTCAGCGAATAAAAGAAGAGAAGTAACAGACAATAGGAATTAACCAATAATATCACAGCAGCCGCCATTTTGACGATTCCAGCCAATGGGGTCACGTGATCATAGGCCTATAAATTGAGTTGTTGAACACCGTTTTCCATTCTTTTGTGAATCCCTCTGGTCTGAGGAAGGTGAGCGTGGTTCACCGAAATCGATCACCATAATATCTGAGCATTTTGTGCTTGTATTGTAGTATTTGTGCATTTTGTGCTTATATTGTAATAAATTTGTGTTGTGTGACGTTTACTTGTACTGTATATGTACCAACACGTATTATGCTAATTAAAAAACTATTTGTAAATGCCAGTCAGGCAAATTTAGCAATGATTTACAGGAATGTTAGAATCAAAGTTCACACTACTCTTGCCGATATTTATTTTAATAAGCAATGCTTGCAGCATGGTTTAATACCTAAATATGTTAATGTGAAAATTAAATGTAATACTGTGGTTGGTAGGAAAACAAAACAACAAGCTGAAAAACTGTTTGTAAATAACTCAATTAAAGATTTATATCGCAAAAAAGACGAACTGACATTTAAGAGTTACGACATTCACATGCAATTTGTTAAAGAATATGGTAGTAGAGCTTGGTATTTGCTGAACGATAGTCTTGATGAGGAAATTTCACGTATAATGGAATCGAAATATAATAAACTTAATAAGAAATTGCAAAGATTAAGGAATGTAAGTACTAATGACAATCTAACTAGCCATTTAGTTAATGATGAAAGTCACGTTTTTCATAAAAGGGTAATTAATATGAGTAATGTTGAATTTAGCAAATCTGAAAATGATGTATTGTGTTATGGACCCAAACATAATTTCATAAAAAATCAAAACAAACAAGCCGATATTTTAGCCACAGACATTGAATGTAATGTATCTCAGTTGAAAGATTGTAACAGAAACGAAATTAGATATGATGTAAGTAAAATATGTAAAACAATGCAGGTCCAAACTAATAATTTGAAACAGGTTTTAGATTATAAAGTTTGTTTAGATGTAAAACAGAAATTACAGAATGAAGATCTAGTCGCAGTTAAAGCGGATAAGAGCAACGCAATTGTAATTCTGAAAAAAGAAGATTATATTAATAAAACTGAAGATTTTATCAAGGAAAATAAATTTCAAGAACTAAAAGGTGATCCTACAAATAAATATCAGGATGAAATTAATAAAGTTGTAAAATCTTGTACAAAAGTTATTACTGATAATGTTCGTTTTAGAGCTTTTATGAATAATCCTAAGGCACCCACAATGAATGGTATTCCGAAAATTCACAAACCTAATGTACCTATTAGGCCCCTGGTAAATTTCAAATCTGCGCCTACTTACAACGTATCAAAGATATTGTCCAATATTTTGACTTCTGCTTTGAACCTTGAAAATAAATATACCGTTAAGAACAGTATTGATTTTGTTGATAAGGTCAGTCATGTAAAATTGTGTAATAAGACTAGGTTAGCCTCATTTGACATATGTAATCTATACACTAATATTCCAGTTGACGAAGTGATTAACTTAGTTAAGGAAAAACTTGTAGAACAACAATATGAAAAAATGTATGTAAATCAAATTGTAAAGTTGCTCAAAACTATCTTGAAACAAAATTACTTCCGTTTCAATAACAAATTTTACTTACAAAACGATGGTTTAGCTATGGGTAGTCCACTGTCAGCCATTTTATCAGAAGTTTATTTACAGTATCATGAAGACTCCATTTTAGATAAATTAAAAAAGGAACATGATATCATATTTTACACCCGTTATGTCGATGATATTCTGGTTTTGTTTAACGAGAATTCATGTAATGACTTAGATAATATGTTAAATATACTCAATTGTCACCACCAGAAGCTTAGTTTTACCAGTGAATTTGAATCTATGAATGAAATTAACTTTTTGGATCTAAAAATAATTCGTGATCATAACAAACTTTCATATAGAATTTTCAGGAAACCTACTCAAACCAATTGTACCATAAATAACAGTTCTGTCCATCCCCCGTCTCACAAAACAGCTAGCTTCAGAAGTATGTTATATAGGGCGTATTCAATACCATTAAGTGTTGCAGATAGAAAACAGGAAATAAATTTAATAAAATCAATAGCTATTGCAAATGGATACAAAGCATCAATGATTGATGAAATTGGAAGTAGAATAAAAAAGAAAATAGAAAACAAAATTCGAGACGATAGACGAACAACACTTAAAAAAGAAAAATCCGATAAAGAACAAAAGAAGTATGTATCCATCCATTACAATGGGCCGTTTACACAAAGAGTTGGTAATAGATTTAAGAAATTCAATTTATCAGTAGCTTTTAAGACTTGTAATACTATGTCCAACATTTTACACCCGAATATTGAAAGTGAAGATAAATTTAATAATTCAGGAATATATAGGATTAACTGTAATGATTGTAATATGTTTTACATAGGTCAGACTGTAAATTTTAGCAAAAGATATAAAAACCATGTCTCTGCTTTTAAAAATAATAAACCTGAAAGATCTAATGTAGCTAAACACCTTCTGAATTGTACCCACAGTTTGAATAAAATAGATGAAAATGTAGATATTCTAAAATTTTGTAAGAAGGGTCGTAACATGAATGCTTGGGAAGAGTTATTTATTTTTAAAGAAAAATGTAAGGATCGTGATAAATTAATGAATGAACAGGTTAATTTTGATTCCGAAATAGTTTTTAATAATGTATTTTCAGCGAATAAAAGAAGAGAAGTAACAGACAATAGGAATTAACCAATAATATCACAGTAGCCGCCATTTTGACGATTCCAGCCAATGGGGTCACGTGATCATAGGCCTATAAATTGAGTTGTTGAACACCGTTTTCCATTCTTTTGTGAATCCCTCTGGTCTGAGGAAGGTGAGCGTGGTTTGCCGAAATCGATCACCATAATATTTGTGCATTTTGTGCTTGTATTTTAGTATATTTGTGCATTTTGTGCTTATATTGTAATAAATTTGTGTTGTGTGACGTTTACTTGTACTGTAGAAACAAAATATAAATTTAGTTCAAATTAATTAATACTTTGTATTCACAAAGAGAATTTTACTATCGTTCCCAGTTAACACATGTAAACGTGAACTTGAAGCTTATGTACATTCAATTTGACCATTTACATATTGTATTTCTGTGAAGTAGGCAAATTATTGAACAAAAACTTGAGAAGGAAACTCTGTAATTCTCGTGATGCTCAAAAACCTCCTCAAAGTTTGGCCTTGTTTTTTTATTACCGCCGAGTTTTTTTAACAACCTCAGCAACGCCTGTCGACTCAATTATGAATTTAAAATAACGGACAAATACGCACAGTAATAGTGGGGTAGATACGTTTTAGCTCTGGCTTGGGGGTAAACATTTTAGGGTTTTAACATTTTCTAAAGTGTGAGGTATTTCAAAATTTATTGAACTTATCAAATTTGGTTAAATTAGTAGCTTTTCAACTCCCAGGCTGTAGAATGGTCGTTTAAGTGAAACATTATATCCTTGACCAACAATGTTGCTATAACTGCCACCATATTGGATTTAACTCTCCAAAACGCTAACATTAATTAAAAATAAATATTACAGTTTTATTTTTGTACGTACAAATTTAAACGTGACTTTCTTTTGAAGAAAATAGAATTATTTAGATCGTCTTGAGGTTATATTAAATCTCACTCCCTTTTTTATTTATTATTATTTTTTTAAAATATTTTTCTTATCCAAACAAGTATTGTTCTAATATAATTTTTTTCAATAAACCACAACCAGTTGGAACACTTGAAATCTAACCTCAAAGGGGAACTAGTCCCACTTATCTTAGAAAGCACGAACACATTTTAAATGCGTATTTTTATAAATGTAAGCATGACTGTTTACTGCCAAACGCTGGCGTCACATCGTGATATACGCGATGCCTGTTAGAGTAGCGGGGAAGAGATATAAAACTGCCACTGTTGTTCAACTCACAGAATTGTTTGAGGAAGGACAGACGACAACCGGCCTTCTGATTGTCGAGGGAGTTGCACGTAGTTCCAACATCAACACCAGGTAGAGGGAGGCTCGACGGTAACAAATTTATTCACTGGAGAAGACTTTAAATAGAATTATAACGATAATGTCAAGAGAACTGACTGGACCCGTTGTATTCTAAATTCTAAAGTCATCATAAATAGTTAATTGGGCATTTATAAGCCAGTTATCAATATTTTTTTAGGCCATGGCACCCCCATTATGTAACCCTATATGTGGGGGTTCTAGGTATATATATCCAATGTTCATGTTTAAAATAAAAATAATGTAAATGTTTTTTAGATTCGTGTTAAATTTGCAAAGTCAGACATGTCCCCTTAAACATACTAGGGGTAACTTTAATGGGGGAAATGATAAAGACTCTCATTGAAATCAAAATAGAAATAAACATCGTTAAATTAGACTATTGTGTGCTTAAGTTATGAATGAGTGTTTATTAAATGAGGTATTCGAGAAAAATTATATTATTGTTTATGTTATTGAAATAATACTGTGAAGTTGTTTCAGCTTTTAATATATTATAAATTTAATAAATTATGAATGAGTGATGAAGCAGTATCTTTATAAATTTAGAATATAAATCTAAATAATAAGCTTAGTGATAGTTAACTATATGTATTTTCAATATTCGAAGTTGATATGTCTTTTGATAAATTCGATTAAAAATTTATTTAGAATCTTCTGTACAATAGTTAAAATTATCCAGTATATTGCCAATCAACTAATTTTGTGATTGTCACAGTGATTGCTTGATTTTTCATTTCAGTAATTTCTTGACATTACTATTTTACAAAGTCATTTTATTCAGTTGACTTAACAAGAAAAGCCCCACAAACCACACAGCTTTACCGGTGTAACACTTGAGATTTACAGGGCGTTCCTTGTATTTCCCTCGGGGTGGGGGATTTCATGCACCTTTGCGCCAACCCCCTCGGTCCAAAAACGAATTCCAAACTTAACAATCGTTAATCTGATTCAAGAGGATTGTTAAATAAATCGTTAATCAATTTTATCCGTTACAATTTTTGAATAATGAAGAAAAACTTATTTATTACTGAATAATATCGTGGAGAAAGCACAACACTTTTTACAGTACACTAAATAATGAACTTGAAATCACTGTTTCTTGTTACAATGTTGGTATTATAGGTTGTAACTTATTAGAGACTTGATTGATTTCATATGTACTGTGTAGTCTAGACCTGGTAGTTAAGTGCAAGGTGTTAAGAGTAGATGTATCGTCTGTAATTTCATATCACGTTCACGATGAAGCGATTCAATCCATGGAGGGATATGCCGTCCAACTGATAAGGGAAACCACTATATTGTTTACATTTGATATGAAACAGAAAACGCAATAGTATATTTCATAACAAGAGTGGAAAGTGGGGTTTTGCATATTCGAGGCCATATGTTTGAAGTGCGAGACTTCAAATGGTCGAGAACATACAAAACACTTTCACTCGAGTTTTGAACGATACTTTTCACTACACTACGGAATAAAAACTCATTTTTGGAATGTTAACTGTTTATTAAATTAGAAACATGTTTTAAAAACAGGTGTTGTTGACTGTGGAAAATTTTCGGTTGTAAACAATGTTACTTTCGGTAGTAAACAATAGACAGCTGTTGAAAATATAGAAGTTTACAACCTGTGACTTTCACAGGTTGTAAACACATAACGAAAACAGCTGAACTCATAGTAGTGTAGTGAAAACAATGTTGTGTATTGCTACACTTCAAATGTTCTCGAAAATAATTAATTCAGGAACATGCCTCAGAAGTGATTTAAGAAGTGATGTATCTGTGTTGGTTCTTGTTACTGTAAGTTGTGGCCCATACTCAAGACATTTTAGTTCCTATGTAAGGGTTGTGTGTATGTCCCTGTCATATAAAAGTAGAGCATTTTTTAGTAAATTATGCTCAAGATGAAAATAAATATGAACGGTATAAAAAGTGTTATATTACAGATATCTAGAATCATGAAATCAGCTGACTAAGTGTGAACAACTAACTCAATTTTAAAATTACTACTTCAAAATTTGTTCAACTGACGAGAAAATAAGTGTAAAAGAACTGTATGTTACACTAAAGAGAGTTAATTTTTTTAGAAAAAGCCACCATACTTAAAATATTGTCTATGAAATGTATAATTTTGGAACACAGAAAAATGTTTGTAAGTAAAATTAGGATAGTTTATATTACGTTCATCAGGTTAAATTAAGTTCGATTCTATTGCATTACGCTGAGTTAAGTTACGTGGCACTACTGGTTCGGGACTCCGGGGAACTGCTCCTACACGTGTGTATTGTGTACGTTTACGCGGCCACTACTGGGTCGGGATTCCGGGGAATTGCTCCTACACTTGTGTA
>JAQJVL010010265.1:0-12950 GCA_035578905.1 Stictocephala bisonia
TTCGTCGCCAATGTGTACGACAAATGTGGTATTGATACGATAATTTTGTTCCGTTAAAATGTTGAATGGTTCCCTGCACTATTAAGAGAGTAATGCGGATAAATACGATAATAATTTCGTCCGGCAATCGGACTGAACGGTACCCTGCACTTAAAACCAAGACGCGAATACTACCGTGGACCGTAGATAGATGAAATAAATACGAAAGGTTTCGTTGACAACAAATGTAACGTTAGAGGAAATTGCCCATCCACAATGCTGCCTATGGACATTACATTTCCATTAGATTTTTACTATTAGATTTTTAGATTATAGTAATTTTTAGTATATATATTTTTAGAATATAATAGTAAAATTAGATTTTTACTATTATATTCTATTACTGTATTGTAGTTTTCTACCGACTGTTGTAGTTTTAAAATGGATTACTTATTCCCAACTTCTTGTCATCCTGCGGTAGTACAACTTTTAAAAGACATTTTACAGTCTTGTAAAAAAGACGTTCCTACTTTTTTACATACTACATTTACACAATTTTGCGTTTTTTCCTTGTAATAAACTAGTTTTGTACTTTTTTCATGGCTTTTACATTATTTTTACCCCAACATGCATATTATCCGTGTTTTTACGCGTCCGAGCTGGTCCCGGTCCCAATTACCTCGGATAACCGAGAGTCTACTGTATTTAAAAAATCTCCCATGCAGGGTAAGTTTCTCACTGAGTTTAAAACTGCTGTGGTTGTCCCAGTTTATAGGACTGGTGATGTACCTCAAGTCTCATCATACCATCCAATATCTCTGATAAAATATCGTTGCAAAGGTAATTGAAATTTTTATAAAGGAAAAGTTGTTTAATTATTTTAGAGACCAAAATATTTTTGTATCTAATCATACGAATATTTGCATAATAGAGGTACTGACCTACACATTGAAAACCATGTGGAGCAGATTGTCACTTCACTTTAGTAACAATAGTTAGTAACAAATACACATAGTCTTTGTATTTGGACTTTAAAAGGGCACTTGATGTGGTTGATGTTGATATATTGCTGGAAACATTAAAGAATTATGGCGTTTAATTTAGTTTTTAAATTATTATCTTCTTTTTGTCATGGGAGAAAGCAGGTGGTAAAGGTGAATACAGTAGTGTTATAAGTGAGATGTTAAAAATAAGATTTGGGATTGCGCACGGTGGAGTTTTGGGGCCCTTGATGTTCATAGCTTACATAAATGACTTGTTAAGCATACAAGTGAATTCAAAAATAGTTGCTTATGCCGATGACAGTATCTTAGTTTGCTCTGCAGAAAATAGACAAATTTTAGACACAAAGTCAATGAAGACCTCAAACACATTTCTGCATGGCTAGTAAAAAATAAATTGCTAATAAAAAAACACAAAGTCAAGACGCATGCTATTTTTTTTTATTTTTGAACGCCTAAAGCCATTTTAACTAATGAATTTTATTTCAAATGCCACCATAAATTTATTTATAACTGTTCATGTTGCAAAATTGATATTACTGATAATGTAAAATATCTTGGCTTATTCATTGATGGAAATTTAAAATAGGAATAATTTAAAAAAAGAATATTTGAAGCAGCTTTATATTTCTTTGGTAGAAAATACACTAAGATATGGAATCATCTACTATGGTGGAACGTTTCCAACAATTTTGCAGCCACTTATAATGACACAAAGAATGTCACTTCGAGCTATACATTTTGTAAAAAAGTATGAACCTATAAGTCATTTGCTTCTTTTTAATGAGCATTTTAATTTGTATGAGTTGTATACATACTCTTGTTGAATTGATGCATACAGATTTGCTTATAACTATGATATTAAGCAGTTTACAATTAACACAAGGGCATCAGGATATTTAACATTGCAAACGCCAAACTATACAAAAGAAGTCAGTAGAAAACAATATTCTTTTATGGGCAAAACTATTTTAAATAAAGTAATTTTTCATTATTGTTGAATTGTAGTTATAGTATTTTCTCTTCAAACTAGCTTTGAATGTACAAACAATGTTTGGTAAGATGATCTATAATACAAAGTGCATACAATAGTTGTCTAACATTGTTTATAAAATATTGTATGAAGTATTTAGATGTGACGTATAGATTGTTTATATTTATGTTTGTTATATGTCTTTATTTATAATGTAATCATCTATATAGGAACAGAGGATAGCAGGAAGCACAATGGACAGTTCAGCTAGCATGTGATCATTAACATGCAACTCACTGATAATAATGTAATTCTGCGCGAGCTGAAAGCTCTTTTATATATATATATATATATATATATATATATATATATATATATATATATATATATATATATATATATATATATATATATATATATATACAAGGTGTCCGAAAAGTACCCCCCCCCCCCCCATGTAACTTTTGAATGGAATGAAACAAACCAATATCCTTTGGGGGATAGTTATGTAATATCTAATGATGATTTTTGCGCTATATGAGAACTTAACTCCTCAACCCAAAATGGGCGTTGGGGGTTAAGTCCAAAATGTCAAATACAAACCCCCATCAATTGATACCTCATTTTAAAGTTATTTATAAAAGAAGATTAATGCCACAAATTAGAGGTCTCTATCTCAATTCAGTACAAAACTACAGCCTGTCGAAGGTTTATTACAAAGATACGCTAAAAAAACAATGGTTTTGTTGACTCATCTGTTCGGACTTGTTCACCTAAAATAGTTAAACTTAAGGTTAAAATCTTACCTCAACCTTATTACTGCTTTTGTTTTTAAAGGTCTTTTTTCTTTTTTATTGATTTTAAATGTAATTTTTAGTTTAAATGTTGACAGGTTGTAGTTTTGTACTAGATTGAGAAAGAGACCTGTAATTTGTGGAATTGATCTTCTTTTATAAAGAACTTTAAAATTAGCTGTCACTTGATGGGGATTTGCATTTGAAATGTTGGGCTTGCCCTCCCCAACCTCCCATTTTGGGTTGAGAAGTTAAGTTCTCATATAGCGCAAAAATCATATTAGTCATTACATAACTATTCCCCAAAGGATATTGGTTTGTTTCATTCCATTCAAAAGTTACAGGGGGGGGGACATTTGTGATACCTTTTACATAAAATTTAAAGAATGTCTCAAAATAAATAAATTGTATTACTATAATACGTGGGTAGGAGGTTCACTCACAGAACGTGTAAGGGTGAGTAGTAGGGTCAGAACCGCAGTGCGTGTAAGGGTGAGTAAGAGGGTCAGTAGGGGGAGGGGACTTTTGGAACACCTTGTACATAAAATTTAAAGAATGTCTCAAAATAAATAAATTGTATTACTGTAATACGTGAATGGGTGGGTAGGTGGTTCAGTACCGCAGCACGTGTATGACTGGGTAAGAGGTTCAGTACTACAGTAAATGTATGCGTGGGTAGAAGGGTCAGAACCAAAGTGCCTGTAAGAGTGGGTAGAAGGGTCAAAACCACAGTGCCTGTAAGAGTGGGTAGAAGGGTCAGTACCAAAGTGAGTGTAAGAGTGGGTAGAAGGGTCAGTACCACAGTGCGCGTAAGAGTGGGTAGAAGGGTCAGAACCATAGTGCGTGTAAGAGTGGGTAGAAGGGTCAGAACAACAGTGCGTGTAAGAGTGGGTAGAAGGGTCAGAACCAAAGTGCGTGTAAGAGTGGGTAGAAGGGTCAGAACCACAGTGCGTGTAAGAGTGGGTAGAAGGGTCAGAACCACAGTGCGTGTAAGAGTGGGTAGAAGGGTCAGAACCACAGTGCGTGTAAGAGTGGGTAGAAGGGTCAGAACCACAGTGCGTGTAAGAGTGGGTAGAAGGGTCAGAACCACAGTGCGTGTAAGAGTGGGTAGAAGGGTCAGAACCACAGTGCGTGTAAGAGTGGGTAGAAGGGTCAGAACCACAGTGCGTGTAAGAGTGGGTAGAAGGGTCAGTACCAAAGTTTGTGTATAGGCATTCATTATCGTTTATATATACGTCACTTCGATAATTTTGGAGCTTAGTCTTTATAATACACATTCGTCTTTCATATTTGCAAGGTTGAATATAAACGTTAAATGTAGTTCCGGCTGGAGACAAAATATTTACGCCTTTCAACAGTAACAAAATTAAACGGTTGAGGCAGAGCAGCCTGTTGAGTGGATCGATATTGTTACCAGGACATTCTGACGTCATGGTGCGTACACGGCCGGGATTCCGCGCCTACCCCACAGCCATTATACACCCCTTTATCTTTCAGGTGGGGGCGCCTCGTGCCTGACCTCTCCCTCTCTGGACCTCAACCACCCTTGCTGCAGCCTATACCCTTGAACGAACGGAAACTAGGTCAATACAAGCGATAGTTAGTTGAATTTATGCTGTACCTGAATAACGTTAGTTTAAAATAATTACTTATAGTAAGTTCACAAGTACTAAAACTGAGACAATTTTTAATATCACTAACTATTTTCAACGTAAATTTCTTAATTAAGTTATAAAATATTATATGATGTCACTCTTATCTCATACCAATAATAAACAACTTTCCCTGATACATAATATAATCACAATATTGTTCAAAATACAACCTATACCCTTCAACAAGCTCTGATATTGTAAACAAAGCACTTGTTGAAAGTTTGAAAGGAGTTTCTTTGTAAATAACATTTTATGTGGTTTGGAACTCAGAAAATATCAGTGTTTTTAGTCATTCAACGAATGAAATAAGTAATACACGCCACACAATACTGTTGTTTTGATTAATTTCCTAATATAGAAAATAAAATGTAGAGTCGTAGCTAATAATAAGGTTGCATAAATCGTTTTCATAGTTAATACCATCGTGTTTAGTATCATTTTGCTTATTTTTTCTATACTTTTCAGGAATTTTTTAATCAGTTAACAATTCCGAGCCGCACAAAAAAGTTAACTAGCGTAGTGGTAACGGCAATTGGCTGTTTTCCCACTAGCCGACACGATACCGAAAGGACACCGACCCATACACCAACCCGTTATGATGCCGACCCGATAAAATCGGATTTGCTTTCACATCAGAGGACAGTCGGTGGCAGGAAGGCGACGCAGCTGCAGTGTGTTTTGTAAGATGGCTGATTATAACACTCGATTGTATTTGTTATATTTGTTGTATTTGAGATCTAAGAGACGGAAATGTAGGAGGAATTATTGGGTTCACCCGATCATTAAAGTTCGGTATGTAGAAGGCGCGTTCTACACTTTATTAGACAAATTAGTTTGTAAAGTTACATTTGATTATATAGCAGTGAACTTGCGTGACAATATCAAGAAAGAAGACACCAAATTTCGAATGGCAATACCACCTGAAGAAATGTTGTCAGTTACAATAAGGTAAGTGGATTAATAATAGTTCAACATCTGATTTTATGAAATACTTAATTTATTCTCTTGGATTCCAAAAATCACAACAACAGTTAGAAGTGTATTTGTATCGTTTATTGTATTGCTAAAAATAATGTTAAATTACATTTATATGAGAATGATCATATTTAAGAATATCAGCTTAGACCTAATCAAGGCCAAACAAAATTGACCATTTCATCATTTGGCTTGAGTATGGAAGTACCAGATGAGGTAGAATCATGGGTGCTTGGATAGTTGAAAGTGGAAAGTGCAGATGAGCTTGGACGTGATCGTTTGTCTTTTATAAATCTAATAATTTTCAGAAATTCCATATGTTGATCAAGTAATTCAGATTCGTTAAAGTCACGTATATATGGCTTGAACGAAAGCAACATTAACTCGTGTTCAGTAGGTACATGTACAGGCTTAGGCCGTTTGATTTCATTCAAAATTTCCTGTTCTAAGAAGTCAGGTTCCCGTCTTTTACACTTTTGCCCAGGAGGTTTGGTCACTTTCTTCTGTTGGTTATCTGATACATTAGCACATATTACTTGTGAATCAGTTGGAAGAACCGAATTAACATTTAACTCTGTTTGTGAAGGATATGGAGATTGAATTTGTGCATCAGTCATATCATCACTTACATCTTCTAGTTGCAGATCCTGAGTAAAGTTGCTTATGGTGTCATCTTTTTGGGCAGACTTCAGTAGAAACTGTAAGTGTTCAGCGTACATATAACTCTTTTTTGCCGCTTGTCCACTTTTTGTTTTTTGAGATCGTATGAAAGCATCCCTTATGTTTTCCCATTTCTTCATTATAGCATCGCCTGAAACAAGAATCATTTTGTAACGTTCTGACTGTATAAACCGTCACTTACTACCCTTCTTTACAGATAGAAAGCAACAAAAAATATATTCATGGCAGCAACCTATGTGTGTTCAAATGTATCTGTGTGCGTGTGTTTGTGTTTTGCATACCTGTATTATAGTCATATTTATTGTTACAGGTATCTGGCATCAGGAAACACATTGACAGATTTGCACTACTCATTCCGAATTGGCATTTCTACATTAAGCAATATCATTCAAATTGTATGCAGTAAAATATGGGATGTATTTCGTGCTGAATATCTCAAAGAAATGAAACACCAAGACTGGGAAGAAATTGCAGATGAGTTTAAAAGAAAGGCAAATTTTCCAATGTGCTTAGGTGCGATAGATGGCAAGCACATTCGGATACAAAATTTTCCTCATGCTGGATAAATGCATTTCAACTACAAAAAGTTTTATTCTATAGTCCTGCTAGCAATTGTAGGTGCCAATTACAAATTTGTGTATGTTGATATCGGTGCCTATGGTAAGGATTGTGATTCTTCCATTCTTCAGTGTACAGAATTTTGGAGAAGGTTGACTCATGGAGAACTAGACATTCCTGAGCCAAAGGGTCTTCCCCCTAGAGGTATAAAGGTACCATATGTTTTTATTGGTGACAGTGCGTTTGCTATCTACGAACACATCTTAAAGGAGTTTTCTAATAACAATATGAGTGTTAAGCAACGTTTTCAATTACAGACTACACCGAGGGCGCATGTATGTTGAGTGTGCATTACAGACTACACCGAGGGCGCAGGTATGTTGAGTGTGCATTACAGACTACACCGAGGGCGCATGTATGTTGAGTGTGCATTACAGACTACACCGAGGGCGCATGTATGTTGAGTGTGCATTACAGACTACACCGAGGGCGCAGGTATGTTGAGTGTGCATTACAGACTACACCGAGGGCGCAGGTATGTTGAGTGTGCATTACAGACTACACCGAGGGCGCATGTATGTTGAGTGTGCATTACAGACTACACCGAGGGCGCAGGTATGTTGAGTGTGCATTACAGACTACACCGAGGGCGCAGGTATGTTGAGTGTGCATTTGGCATCCTCAGCAATAAATGGAGGATCTTCCATAGACCTTTAAATGTTTCTAAACAATTTTCTAAAAATATTGTCAAAGCTTGTGTGGTTTTACACAATATAGTTCGTCTTAGAGACGTGGGAGGACAAGATGATGAAATGATAGTTGCAGGATCTCAATTTCGAAACTTAATCAGGAAGACGAAGCAAACAGGAAAAACTGGGAAAGGTGTTCGCATGAATTTTGCCAACTATTTCATGAGTGATGAAGGCAAGTTACCTTGGCAGTTATCAAAAATATAAGCCTGTTTGAACTAACTGGATTATTGTCGAACAATCTACATACAACAACGTACTCAGAAAAAAATATACAATAAAAATTGTTGGTACTTACCGACTTTTTTTCTTCTCTTCCGCATTTAATGTTTCGTATCCATCTTCTAGGTATTCGAGTATTTCCTTCTAACTCCTTTGGCGCAGAATTTATTTTTGTTTCCCTCATCACTTTTATCCCATAAACAAGGCTTGGTCTCAACTAGTTCTATCAGAGTTACTATGTCATACTTAAACATACTCATGCTAAAAACTTTACTAGGACAGCAGGTAAAGCAACACACAGTAACAAATTGTAGGGCGGGTTAACTGCAAAAATAATATAACACGAGACACAGCAGGTTTGCACTCGAGCCACTAACACACTGTTCTAACAGGGACGGTATCGGACCGACGGTAGTGGGGCAGGTGGTGCCCGCCGACATGTCGGCACCGACACCGACCCGGCGCCGACATACTGTCTAGTCTGAAAGCGCTCCGTAATAATACATGGTATTTTTCATCCAATGTTGTCGGGCCGACATCGTGCCAATATCGTGTCGGTGTAATGTCGGCTAGTGTGGAAACGGCCAATAGATGACTCATCACTGGAACAGCTGCGCGAGGGAGTGAGTGATCGAAGGACGGTCCGGGCCGGTCACAGGTAGCCAGGAGTCCATACGCCAAGTTGGTGTATACAGAGAATACATCTGCTCTTAGCCCTATGGTAACTCGTCTCACTGTTCTGATAGTCACTGGAACAGCTGCGCGAGGGAGTGAGTGATCGAAGGACGGTCCGGGCCGGTCACAGGTAGCCAGGAGTCCATCCGCCAAGTTGGTGTATACAGAGAATACATCTGCTCTTAGCCCTATGGTAACTCGTCTCACTGTTCTGATAGTCACTGGAACAGCTGCGCGAGGGAGTGAGTGATCGAAGGACGGTCCGGGCCGGTCACAGGTAGCCAGGAGTCCATCCGCCAAGTTGGTGTGTACAGAGAATACAACTGTTCTTAGCCTTATAGTAACTCGTCCCACTGTTCTGATAGTCACTGGAACAGCTGCGCGAGGGAGTGAGTGATCGAAGGACGGTCCGGGCCGGTCACAGGTAGCCAGGAGTCCATCCGCCAAGTTGGTGTATACAGAGAATACAACTGTTCTTAGCCTTATGGTAACTCGTCCCACTGTTCTGATAGTCACTGGAACAGCTGCGCGAGGGAGTGAGTGATCGAAGGACGGTCCGGGCCGGTCACAGGTAGCCAGGAGTCCATCCGCCAAGTTGGTGTATACAGAGAATACATCTGTTCTTAGCCTTATGGTAACTCGTCCCACTGTTCTGATGGGTTTTAATTCATTAATATGAGTAGCCTCTCTTTAATATATTGAATATGTGCTAAATTATTAATTAAAATGTGAGTCCATATAACATACAACTTATTTATTAACATAAATAGCTTATTTTTATAATTTAACACATTATATTGCAGCTATAAGTTGAGGTTGGGGCTCTGGCAGGTCTCGGTGGTCGTTTTGGCTAGGGACAATGCCAAGAGTGATTCAAGCCAACCTGCACCACAGTAGGGCTGCTTCGGCAGCCCTCTGTCAGTCTATGACTGCACACAACATCGACCTGGCCTTGATTCAAGAACCTTGGTTACACAAGGGCAGGATTGCAGGACTGGCCGATGTAAAAGGTAAGATAATTTCTTATTGTTCCACCAATAATGCTAGGACTTGTATCTTGGTACGCAATGGTATGGAAGTATTTCCTCTGTTTGATTTCTGTTCCAGGGACATCACGACAGTGAGAATTACACTGAGCACTGAGGAAGGGCATAGGGAGTTCATAGTCAGCTCTGTGTACCTTCCCTATGATGCTCAGGATCCACCTCCTTCCAGGGAACTTGAAGCCCTGGTGGAGAAACATTCCATTGGTGGGCGGCACCTTCTGGTCAGCTGCGATGCCAATGCTCATCATGAAGCATGGGGATCATCTGACTCCAACAGGAGGGGTGAGTACCTATTAAACTTCATAGTTAATTACGATCTTTTTATTCTAAATCGGGGCAATGAACCCACATTTAGGAACAGTATCAGAGCAGAAGTCATAGACCTGACCCTTTGCAATGCGGTCACTCTAGGCCTCATTGACAACTGGCGGGTCTCTGACGAACCTTCTCTCTCTGATCATCTGTACATTTGTTTTGATATCAAGGCTAAAATGTCAGCCCTTTCCTCTCCTCACCGTAATCCAAGGCGGACGGACTGGGAGTCCTATGCTACGGAACTCTCGGCAATTGCGGGACTGGGTCCCGGGGGGGGTAGAGTACGTATAAGTTCTGTCGTGGAACTAGAGCAGGCGGCATCCTGTTTACAGGACGCGATCCTCGAAAGTTACCACGACAACTGTCCAATTTCAAACACACCGCCTAGACCAAAAATCGGGTGGTGGTCAAAATCCCTGGAAGCTAAGAAAAGGCGCGTTAGGATGCTTTTTAACCGCTCTAAGGTGGCCAACTGTCGGGAAGAGTATCGCTTAGCTCTTAACGACTACAATTCATCCATTCGTGAAGCCAAGAAGGCTTCATGGCAAACCTTTTGTAGGGGCATTGACTCCATCAAAGAGGCAGCCAGAATCCAGAAAATCTTGGCTAGCGAACCTATCAACCCTATGGGCAGTCTTAGAACCAGCTCAGGGGAAATGACAACTCTACCTGGCGAAACGCTCAAGCTCCTTCTGGAGTGTCACTTCCCAGGGAATCTTGTTGACGATGCTCTGGAAGTCTCTGGCCCTCGAGAGATTAGCCCTATACCTAGGGCAACTCGAGAGGACTGGAGGCAAGCTAGACGCATAGTCACCGTTTCCAAAGTTAAATGGGCAATCGACAAGTTCAGCCCATTTAAATCGCCAGGAGGCGACGGCATCTTCCCCGCACTGTTGCAGAAGGGCCCACCGAACCTCCACTTTATACTCTGCGAAATCTTCAGAGCGAGCCTTGCCTTCGGGTATATTCCTCAGTCCTGGAGAGTCAGCAAAGTAGTCTTTATTCCTAAGCAGGGTCGTGGCGACTACACAAACGCCAAATCCTTTAGGCCAATCAGTCTTTCCTCGTTTCTGGTGAAGACCATGGAGAGACTCGTGGAACTTTACATTCGAGAAGGGGCGCTTAAAGACTCCCCTTTACAACGAAATCAGCATGCATATCTCCCGGGGAAGTCTTGTGAGTCTGCCCTCCATTGTCTGGTCAGACACCTTGAACATTCCCTGGAGAATAAAGAAATCGCTCTAGGAGCCTTTTTGGATATTGAGGGGGCATTCAACAACACCTCATATCAGTCAATTATTCGTGCTCTGGGACAACGTGGTGTAGAGCCTACCATTTGCAGGTGGGTCGACCACATGTTACGGGGCAGAAGAATTCAATCAACCCTTCTAAGTGAGGTGGTGGAGATCTCTGCGAGCCGGGGATGCCCGCAGGGGGGAGTTTTATCACCCCTCCTGTGGGACCTGGTGGTGGATGATCTCCTAGTCAGCCTCACGGAAAAGGGCATTTTCATACAGGGCTATGCGGATGATCTAGTCCTACTGGTCCGTGGCAAGTACCAGGGCACTGTTACGGACATCATGAACGACAGTCTGGAAGCAGTGAACTCCTGGTGTGCAAGAGAAGGGCTTGCAATAAACCCTTCCAAGACAGTTATAGTTCCCTTCACCAGGAAAAGGGTTCAGGGCTCCTTCAGAGGCCTGGCCCTTGGGGGGGTGTCTCTGCCTGTTTCATCGTCGGTTAAGTATCTGGGAGTAATCCTTGATCAGAAACTGACATGGAACTTGCATCTTGATAAAGTCATCCGCAGGGCTAAGTGGTCCTTTGTGACCACTAGGCGCTGTGTGGGCTCTACATGGGGCCTGTCACCCCATGTCTGCCACTGGCTTTACACAGCGGTCATCAGACCACAAATTACCTACGGGGCTTTGATCTGGTGGCCTAAGGTCAACCAGGTAACAGTCCGGGGTAGGCTTTCTAGCCTACAAAGACTTGCCTGCATGTGCATGACAGGGGCCTTTAGGTCGACCCCTTCTATTGCACTGGAGGTTCTTCTCAACCTGCCGCCCCTTGATCTCTTCATTATTGGGGAGGCTCGGGCGGCGGCTTATAGGCTCCAGCTAACTGGCCACTGGAGGGGGTCCCGCACAGGTCACTCCTCAGTGACCAATCTAGTTAACGACGAGATACTCTCAATGAAGTCTGACTTTGTTGGGACTAAGCTCCTCTTCGCTAGACCCTATACTGTGGACCTTAGGTCGAGGGAGTACTGGGACGGTGTTGGTAGCCCGGTTTCTTCTCACGACCGAGTTATGTGGTTCACAGACGGGTCTAGAATGGGCAACAGAGCTGGATTTGGCGTCTATACTGGCAACCCTAGGACCAACGCTAGCGTGAGCCTGGGAGCGTATGGCACCGTCTTCCAAGCTGAAGTCACCGCAATCCTTCATTGTGCCGCCCTGGCGGTCGAGGGAGGGGTCTGTGGGAAACATATTCGCATCCTCTCAGACAGTCAGGCGGCCTTAGGGGCTCTGGACTCCTGGAAGGTCTCGTCTGGTCTAGTCTGGGAATGCGTGGAGACCCTCAGTATCCTGGGATCAAGAAACCAGGTCTCGCTGGAATGGATCCCAGGACATAGGGGACTAGAAGGCAACGAGCAGGCTGATGCCTTGGCTAGGGAGGGGGCTCTCAAGCCCTTCACTGGTCCTGAGCCGGCCTGCGGCGTTTCGATTGCAGCTGCCAAAGCAGCAATTAAAAACTGGGTCAGCGCCAGACATCTGGAAAGATGGCGGCGGTTCCCAGGGCAAAGACTCGGCAAGGTTCTTGTCAAGAAGCCCTCCCAGAAGTTGACAAAGTCACTTCTTGGATTAAACAAATCACACGTTAGGCTGGTGGTGGGACTCATCACCGGCCACGGCAAATTCCGGAGGCATTTAAGAACAGTGGGACTCTTTGCGGAGGATCCCATCTGTCGCCTCTGTGGGGAGGACGATGAGTCGGCGGAACACATTGTCTTGGAGTGTGAGGCTCTTGGTGCCAGAAGAAGAGCACTTTTTGAAGGCTCACCTCTGGGACAGTTGGAAACTACCAATCTAGTGAAGAAGCTCCTTGACTTGGTCAAGGGCAGCCAGCTTTACGACGATTAGGCACCGGGATTGGCACAAAAAGCCATAGGCTTCGTTGCAAGGGTTGGCTGGACCAACTATATATCCCCTTTTAAACTAAACTAAACTAAACTAGCCTTATGGTAACTCGTCCCACTGTTCTGATAGTCACTGGAACAGCTGCGCGAGGGAGTGAGTGATCGAAGGACGGTCCGGGCCCGGG
>JAQJVL010010266.1:0-12945 GCA_035578905.1 Stictocephala bisonia
AAAGTTAAAAGAATATGTTATTGTTTATTAGCTAAAAATTAATACAACATGTCAGATTAAAAAAAAGATTGTACATTAGCACAGAAAAGATCAAGGTGATAGTTGTAGGAAGAAATGGAATTCTGGGTGAAGAAATAAATATAGAAGGAAGAGAACTTACATTTTACTAAAGTGTAAACACTTGGTGTGTGATTAGAGAGTGCCAAGCAAAGCTAATTGTGTGTGTGTGTGTGTGTGTGTGTGTGTGTGTGTGTGTGTGTGTGTGTGTGTGTGTGTGTGTGTGTGTGTGTGTGTGTGTGTGTGTGTGTGCGCGTGCGTGCGTGCGTCCTGCGTGTGTGCCTGCGTATGTGTGTGTGTGTGTGTGTGTGTGTGTGTGTGTGTGTGTGTGTGTGTGTGTGTGTGTGTGTGTGTGTGTGTGTGTGTGTGTGTGTGTGTGTGTGTGTGTGTGTGTGCGTGTGTGTGTGTGTGTGCGTGCGTGCGTGCGTGCGTGCGTGCGTCCTGCGTGTGTGCCTGCGTATGTGTGTGTGTGTGTGTGTGTGTGTGTGTGTGCGTGTGCGTGTGCGTGTGTGTGTGTGTGTGCGTGTGCATGTGCGTGCACTAAATGTGTTTAGTAATTTTTTTCTTACAGGAATAAACAAATTTTAAACAAAAGCAAAGTTAAAATGAAAATATTCCCTACTAACCAATGAGTAGGAGTCTCACGTGGTTGATGACTCCGGCCAAGTGTTGGCAGACCCGTGCTCGCTCTTCTTCAGTCCAGTGTGCTGTCGGTTGGGTAACTCCAGCTGCATATTTCGCCCAAGACAAAACACCTCGCCACACATCTTCCTCCTCCAAGGCCAACTGAGATATGGAAAACGTATCACTTTTTGCCTTAGACATAAGTAGTTCAAATAAATTTGATTTTTTTCCATAAAATATAGGGCTATATTCAAGAATTACGTAACTGATTTACTATTTCAGTTGGAATTTTCTGTATTTTAAGTAGAAAAGGAGTAACCAGCTTAAGAGGACAACCATTTACTGCTATGTGGGTATAAACCTTCCATCCTTCTATTAGGTTCACATTTAATTATTATTGAATAACAAATTCAAAAAAGAAATATTTTAAAAATTATGTCCATTTATTTTAAAAGTTCCATCATTGCTAAAGTGGAGTGGCCGTAGCTAAGGGTCTAAGGCAGTGGATTGCCATGCAGCCGGCCCAATAATACAGCCCTAAAACATAATACTAACTAATTTCCATCAATATACAACATAGTTACAAACTTTGTACATGCTTGGAAATTGACTAACCACTGTAGCAAGTTTTGTGGTTTGTATAACACTTACAAAATTTAAAGAAAAAAACACACAATTCGGTCTACATTTAAGACAACTAAAAAACTAAGCTCAGCCGCTACCTGCAACGTATTCACATAGTACAGAGAAAATATAAGATTTGTGACTAATTATATATATGGATACTTATGTATAGATAAATGAAAAGAATGCAAGACAAAAATAACACTTACTTAAATACACTGGCAATCTTAAAAACAAGAGATATAAATTTTTACTTAAAATTAAAATATAAAGAAGTACATTAATCAAATCTTGACAGATATTACAAGGTACAATATATAAAATTTTATGGAAATTATGATACTGAATAGTGGTTGTTATTTATATTCCACATTTATACTTATATGATCTGAAATATTTTCTTTCCATAAAGGTACTATAATATACTAGATTTACTGATACAATGTTTCATTTAACAAATAGTTTTCTGCTTTTAAAAATAGTTGTATACAAGAGCAGACTTGTCCTAACATTACCATTTTATCTAATTTTTATAATGCAGACTTTTTCATTTTTTTAAAATGTTTAACCTATAGAATTTAATATATAAGTCTCATAATATAGTAACATCAACAATTTCATGTTATTTAATATAGTTTGATAGATGGCGGAGACTGCAAAATACTAAATCACCTTCTACGGTACGTGTTGTGATCTATCTCACTCATACTCACTAATTGAAACTGATTAACTACGTTTTCTGACACACCCAATGCTGTGGTAATAATATATATGGTACTTTTTCTTTATTTAATTCAGTCATGACAACAGATGTAGTTTATTTCAAAGTAATAACAGTGCAATGATAAAATATAAAAATTCAAAAGTTTCTCACATGGACATGAAAAAAATCAAATACATACACAATCTGATGATATGAGTTTGACAAGCGCATCTTTTGGCAGATTGAGGAATGCATTAGTTTTAATGCATTCTAGTGCGTTTTCTCCAATGTAAGTTACACATCTGTCCACAAAGGACTTAGCTCCTTTCCCTCCTGGAACAAACACACTCAAACAATCCAGGAGAGATATTGATAAATAGGCAAACTTAAGCCATATTCTTATGATCCTAGTTAGTAGCTAGTCTTATATATTTTCCCACTATTTACAACTGTATGCAAACCTTTTAGAAAACAAAAGAATAACAAAGGACCCAGGATGGATCTTTGAGAGACACCATATTCAATAATCTGCTTGCTTGATTGGACTTTATTGATTTGTTTATCTTTATACTCTCATAACAAACTGCTCATGACCTGTCAAGTAAAACAGAAACCAAGTAATTCCTGTCCTATTTATTCCTAAATGTTTTAAGATATGCAATAGTTTGAAATATGACACATAGTCAAATGATTGACTCATATCAAGAATCACCGCTGCCACTTTCAAAAAATATTTATAGTTTAGTGAGTGTTCTGGGATGTGCCACCAAGCTTATCTGAGAACCCCTGTTATGTGATATAAAAAGTAAATTTTTCAAACAATATTTCATTTAATTACTATTGAATGAAGAAAAAATGCCTCTCAATGTACATTTACTATAAAAAAAATCAATAAAGATTATGTGTATTATAAAGATTCTTCTGTTTGATCAAAATAATATTACAGTACTTAAGAGTACATGAATTCTTTAGTACTACAGTATAAAGCTCGATGTAGTGACTCATTGACACTAAATGTTAAGGCACTTCCCAGCATCCTACCCCCATAAAGTGTATATTTGAATTTCCACACATAAACAAGATGGCAGCCTTTTTTTGCTCTAAAATGGCTCCAATGTATTTCTAATGGGAAAATTGCAAAAAAAGTAGTTTTTATGACCTAACTCAGAAAACACTTGAGTACAAATTTGAGGAATGCATGCAAAACAAATGGACACTTTATATTTGAATTTCAGCTTAAAAACTCAAAAGTTTTGGTTATCGGGGGCCCAAAAACCACAATTTTTGAAAATGTAAAGTTTTTAATACTGGTGTTATTCACTCAAGTTGGGTATAAAATTAAAGTTATTTTTCTCCTGAATCTAAATATACTATCAGATTTGGGAAAGGGCAAATAATGAGGGGTATATTCCCCGAAAATAAAAAATATTCAAAAACCGAAAAAGGGTAATACTAAAATAAAACACTCAAGTGGGGTATCAAACTATAGGTATTTATCTCCTAAATCTCAATATGCTATTATATTATGCAATAAACAAGGTTTACAGGCTTCCTCCCCAAATAAAAAATATGCTCCAAAACAAAAAATTGGGTAATGTTTAACTAATACACCAAAGTGGGGTATCAAATTAGAGGTATAATAATAATCTTCTCTTAAATAATAATTTACCATAACATTTTTTTAAATATCATGTTTATGGGAACCACTACCCACAAAACTAAAATTCATTGAATACGGTACTGCTTAAAAATCCTGGTGAGGCTGAAGGCCCATCTTTCTCACAAGACGACATGCCGAGATCTACAAATGGGACTATAGCAGAGTGTCTTGGCGAGGCTGAATTCTACAAAAGGGCTAAACTCCGCTAAACGTAGTTTCCAGGGAAGCCTGCAGGCTGAAGTAGGCCGATTTCTACAAAGGAGCCTGTGGCAGTGTCTTGGTGAAGCTGTAGGCCGAATTCCACAAAAGGGCTAAAGGTAGAGTTCTCAGGCAAGGCTGCAGGCTGAGCTTATCTCACGAGCGTAGCGAGTGACAACGTGCCTGGCACGCAAAGCGTGCTAGGGCATCCTGTAGTTATTAGAATAAAATGCTGCAGTATATGAGGTATGGGGGAGGGGGGACAGCGATTAAAAGAGAGAGGATCACTTACTTACAAAGAGGAGTGATTGAGAAACCTTGTAGAATAGTAAGGACATGCTTTATACACTCTTTAAAAGGCATATAAATATATTTTAGTGTTTTTTTAGATTGAAATATTAAAATGTACAGTAGTATACTTATCAATTGTTAATTAAACTTAAATTAAAATGTTTACACATGGATTAAAGACTAGTGTTTTAATTTTGACTTTGTCTTTCCTACTTCTATTTACTTTTGGTGACATTGTAGTCTTTAATAGCTATGAAATAAAATAAAAGTAATATAATTTTATTTTCAAAATTTGTTTATATTTCATTTCTGCACTCTACAAATCAACATTTATAAGATCACCTTCAGATAAATTGTAAAGTTAAAAAAAAGACATATATTAATGATGTAAATTATTTTTATAAAGTTAAAAATTAAAAAATCATTATTTTTCAATATGGCCATTTGCCAGCTAACTAGTATTATAAACTAAAAATGTATCTTAAGTACAAAGTATTGTGTTGTTAGGTTATTAAAAGAGTATGTTTAGTATAATTTTTATAACTCTAGACTGGGCAGTGTACTACTAACCTAAACTAATAATTACAGTCTGAATAGTCATTCCTGCATCGAGTGACAATTTGAGTGGATGTTTATGAGACACCCTTTACAATAATACTCTTCCTCGCCTCACACCTACCACCACTTCTGGAGCCCTAGTCCACCATTACAAAAATTGAACTGTAAATAACTTAAAAATGTACAAAATTGAGAAATCTACCATCACAAAGCTAGTTCCAAACTACATATGCGATTCAGCACTGAGTCTATGGCACAGTTAGGACCTGCTGTACCACTAGAGTAATAGCAAAAGGGCAGTTGTTTATTATATATTCCTCGGTATGGGCTATTCAGGTCACATGACTGGAATAATGTTATACGTAATTTATATTTCCAAAAGTTACATCTGCCAATCCCTGTTTAAAATCGGCTTAGTAAAAGTGTTTGTCTTACATCAATGTTAAAACCATCGACTAAAGAAACAAGAAGACCGTCCTGTAAAGTCGGCACTGGTGGCGCAGTGCTGTAACTCAGCTACTTGGGGACAAAGTGTTTGGGAGATTGTAGGCGATAGGTTCCATGCTCGGTTCTCTTAATACCGACACAGCGTCCGCTCAATGGTTGTCATCAATATAGACACTACTAGAGAAGTCTGGAGTGTCCGTGTTGAATGGTAGTCAAGGTTCGGGTGTTGTGTAGAGAAGAAAACTAAGTGTTAAACTTGTCAGTTAGCTGAAAATCAGACCAACACTACGTGGTTCAGATTCCACGTAAAGCTGTAGGTCCCATAGTAGCCCTGGCTATTGGGCTATTAATAAATAGTCCTTTCTGAGCTAAGTCGAACTCAGATAGTAACAATGACTACACTCGTTCATCTACACTCATCGCACTCATTCATGCCTCATATTCGCCCATATCTCTACGATCGGCGTCTTAGAGATGAATAATGAATAAAGTCAGGTTTTCTGTTCAGTGAAATAGGTTCAAGTTAGGTTTTCACTGATAGTGCCAGCGAGACCCCTCCCTAACTCAATTTATCCCTCTCTGTGTCTCACTTCGGCACATGCTGAAGTGACTAATAGCTGAATGAATAGTACGCCAAACAGGATGTGCGCTTATTTGAAACCATCACTATTAGGTAGCAGCACAGACATACATACGTCTATAGCAAATGCATTCCTTATGAGGAAGTTTCATACCATATCGTAGTATTACAGATCAGCTATTGTACATTTGTTTTAATCATTAATTATTTCCCAGCATAATGCTCAGTTGGTGTTGGATAGAGGATTTTCAGTTGTCAACTGGGAAGCTATATGTATTTTTATTTTTTGCGCAATGCTACATGAGGCTTAGATTCATATTAGCCCGAAAACAAGCCTCACTCACATGTACTTAAATAATGAACAAGTTAATTACTGATGCTAATTAGAAAAAACAAGAAAAAGTTTCATTTCCTTTTACCTTGCCTGCACTACATCTCACATGATACATAATATGGAAAGCTTGATTAAAGTACTTATTAGATATTCCAAAATTAAGAACTTTACACTTTAATTGTAAATTTACAAATTACAAACAATGTAACAAAAATGAAATGAAAAATTTAAAGCTTATGACAGCAATCCAATAAATTCTCCATTGAAATCTAGAGTAGGCACCCGATATTGCATGTTTATGCAAGAACATAATGATTTTTTTACTTTATATTAATGTTCAAACTTGTAAAATTACCTGCCTTGAAATTCAGATTATGATTTGAAACACAGTTGAGAATAAAAACATAGTAAAGTTAAAAGTCAGAGGATGTCTTATCATGCGAAGTTAGGGTTAAGAAACCCTCTCTAACGCAACCTAGAGACCAAAGGCTTAAAGAACGTCTGAATTACTACCATCGACAGTTAGGTACTCCCATTTTATAATTGTTTCTGATGTCTAGCCTCCTTTCCTGAAACATCATTTATTAACATGTTCACTGCAGAGAGCATCTAAGGATGCCCCAAGCAACGGCCACGTGGTGCAGTGGACATCTAGTCATCTCACCCTCATTTCCAATACACATTGGTTCAAATTCACTCAGCAAAGTCGTGGGAAATTGTATTACCATCAGCTATTGTACATTTTTTTTAATCAATAATTATAACAACTAGTCAGAAATTTATCTAGTTTCAATTTAGTTTTAGTTTCAGATCGATATCTTTAAAGCTTTAGCCACAATGTAGGACCGCACATATGCCTGCATGGTAATTTATTGCTAAAAAATGCGGTGATTCGTGAGATCCAAGTGGCGAAACCCGGAACTTCTTAGTTGCGGATGGATTTTACTACTTCATTCATAAAATCCTTTCTTCATTTAACTAATAAACAGGATATTGACCCACCCATACACGTACAGTGGTATTGACTCACCCGCCCACCCATACATATACAGTGATATTGACCCACCCATACACGTACAGTGATATTGATATTGCTTTGTCTATATATGACTATTTCTTTATAGAACCATCAATCATAAAGAACATAGTTTATTATAAAAAACAACGCCACGAATACCCACCCGCCCACCCATACACATACAGTGATATTGACCCACCCACCCACCTATACACGTACAGTGATATTGACCCATCCACCTATACACGTACAGTGGTATTGTTGTGCCAGACAAGTTGTCTTTCTTAGAACGGCTATTTTTGTTGGGTTTAGTGCAAACTTAATTGTTAATTTATTTTGGATATGTATATATAGTTTTATTAAAATGTAGGAGGTTTTTTATTTAAAAGCGATTCTCTGATAGTAAATACGAGTCAGAAGACAGTTCGAACACCTCTAACAACAATGGCTTCTATCCAACGTAGTCGCCAAGGCTTCACCACTTAAATGCACTAAGTCTAGGAGTGAATTTTTTACTTCAAAACACATTTGTGACTTACTTGAAAATAAAAACTTTAAAAGTGTATTTGTGATAATTTTGGCGGAAACACTGTTAGTGGAGGATCGCAAACTGGCTCCTGTGGAGGATGACATCTATAAGACGCCCAGGAAGTAAACAGTTAGGAAATAAAATGGTGCCCTATACCTCTCCAAACTACATTTTGATTATCTGATTATCCTGAAATTATTCATTTATAAACTATATCCGCATTTTATAACTTAAATTATAAAATTTGTTAGCAGTGAACGTGCTGAGCAGACTGTTAATTTTAGAACTGCAATTAATGTGTTCTTCTTCTTGGAATGTTTGTATACAGGTACTCATTTAGACAACTGAACAATAGTCAGACTTTTTATCCTGGAGGTGTTTACTTATGCAAGTAAGCTTAACTTGTAAAGTGGAGCTGACATCCACAATTCTCCTACAAGAAGAGCCAAGAGTTATGCTCTATCTGTTCATCGGCTAGACAGTTCGACTAGATCTAAATTGTCCTAGATTGTTGCAAAATACTGGATCATCCTTCCAGAAGAAATCAAAACACACAGACTAGCAACTAAAGAAAAATTTCTACAAGTGGCTTCTGAACAACCTAGAGGAGTTTAAATCTGGCAACTAAATTTTAAAAATTAACTTGTCTATATTTAACTTTCTATAATCTTACAATTTAAACTAAAAGTATTTGGTTAAGATGACTCATTAACAATCTCAATGAATATATATATATATAAATTTGATATATTTAATAAAAAATATTTAAGGGTGCTAAGTTATTGTTTTTTATTATAACATTAATATATATATATATATATATATATATATATATATATATATACATATATATAATAAAGATTGGTAAATTTGAATTCAATGTATTCAAAATTTATCTGTATTTAGGGCAGACAAAACTGTTGGCTTTCCATGTCAATAACATAAATTTTTGTTAATCTGAATAAGTTACTAAGTAATCTTAGCCTTAGTAACTCAATCTGTTGGATTATTAACCCTTAGCAAACTGGACAACGAATTCAACTTCATTTTCAAAAAGTATGGCATTAATACCAGTTTATGAATACAAAATCCACAGGGTAAAATGAGGGTTTTGACATGTTCAAACTTAAAGTTCATGGTTTTGTACAATTATTTGTAACCAAACATTTAATACTATCCATAATAAGGAAACCAAATATCAACCCATTCTCTTGATAATGTAAGTCTTACATTACAGGCCTAGCCAGTTTTTATATACAGTACATTTGTCACTAGATTGCACAATTTACTGTAAAATTGTTTAGTTTTAGTTAAAGCATTAAAATATTATTTACTGAGGCTTATACACAAATACTGTATCTTGAACATTTCTAAACATCTTATTAGCATAATTTTATTCCAATAGCTAATGTAATTCCTGAAAAAATTTCCTTATATGGGTATAATATGGGTTGAAAAAGGGTAAAAATGTACAAATGCAACGCAATGTACAAAAAAAACAACACATTTCCTAAAATATTTTTTTAAAATACCTGTAATAGGGTTTGAAGTAACAAATAATTTTTGAAAAATAAAATTGTATTTAACTGTATTATTAGTAAAAACACGTTATAAAAAGCTCACTTTTAAAACAGTAGGTACCTAAAACAATCCACCTACTTCTCAGCAAAAATCAAGTCATATTACATAAAAATCATAATGTATACATTGCATTACATAAGTCAGTGTCTTTAAAAAAACACCTAGGAAGTTGTGGCCACATCCTTTGAGCTTGCTTGTTGTATAAGTGCAATGTTATCTCCTTTCAGTAAGATTTTTCCAAGTTTTTTGGTAGTTTTGCTGGGAATATGATGTTCTTCTGCTTCACCTAACACCACATTTAGGAATTCGTCGAATCCAAGAATAACACCACTGATTCTGAGGTTATTTCTGTTCATTATCCACATGACTACTCTAGCCCGACTTTGAAGGTACCTAAATATAACATTGATGGGCTGCACCATAACTTTTTGCACATTGGGTGTTTTGTACGCCATTATATAAAATATTAAACGCAATCTCTTTAAGTACAATTTGTAGATATTTCGATCAATATTTATATCGTATGTAAACAAAATCAGAAATAGTTATTCTATGAGAAAGTTGACAAAATAGGTAAGAAGAGAGTTTACAAACAACAAATAACTTCCTGCAGCTGTTAGTAGTTGTTTTAAAAGTCAAGGTAAGTAGAATTATAATGTATAGAGATCATTATGACGTCATTGGAGAGATCAGGTGACTTTTAGCAGGAGCTGTCATTGTGTTTCAGGAACAGTGTTATAACGGCTTACAGAGTACTCCAGTAACACACTACGAAACCCTAATATTTTAATGCTGTAATGTTTTTGCAGCTGATTTCTTACATTAGTGTCTTCATAGTTATTTACAATTTATATTTTTTTGAAATAAAAAAACTAACTGTCTATTAATGTTTGATTAAGACGAATTTAATGTAATTAAGTTATTAATTATTAAACTATAATGAGAAGTATTATTAGCCTAGAAATACAAATTTTAGGTTATATTGTTAATTGTTAGCTTAGGTATATATACTTAAGAATGGCACTAATATAATATAAATGGAGGCTGTTATTATTATTTCTAATTTTGTAAATATAGAAAATAAAATTATGTTGGTTACAAAAACATATGTTGACAAAATAATTAGTACCGATAAATGTTTGGTATACATAGTAAATGTTCTCACGCTACGATGCTACCGTTAAAACAGTTTCTGATACTAAAAAAAAATTGGGTGTGCGTCGGACCACACGGTGGAAGTTATACTTCTTTGGCCATTCTCATACACCCACTCACGCACACAAACAGACAGGATATATAAATGAAATATAAGACATTGTTCAATATTATTCAATATATTTATCTTCAATATATTATACGTGACTTCATTATTATATTATACACCTATATTATCATTATCAGTAATTTCTTCGATTAAATTTCTTCGATTAACAATCGATTAATCGATAGTTCTTAAAAATTTGTTCTTACTTTTCAGCGTGACGCGGTTTCTCGACCAACATCCCATCCCAAAGTGTCTAACGGGCGCAAAGAAGTATAACTTCAAAATATTAGTTAGTTCACCCCAACTGGCTATAGCGATAACAGTGTCTTATTAGCAATACTTTTGTTTATTCTGCTGCGAAAAATAACGGGCATTTCTACAGCTGGTGGAACGATCTCTCCAATGACGTCATCGTGATCTCTACGTTATGCTATTATAGTTACCTTGTTAAAAGTAGGCTAATTTCTTCTTTTAGTTTTTTAATTAGCATTATACGTGTTGGTACATATACAGTACAAGTAAACGTCACACAACACAAATTTATTACAATATAAGCACAAAATGCACAAATATACTACAATACAAGCACAAAATGCACAAATATTATGGTGATCGATTTCGGTGAACCACGCTCACCTTCCAGAGACCAGACCACGCTCACCAGACCAGAGGGATTCACAAAAGATTGTGAATCCCTCTGGTCTGAGGAAGGTGAGCGTGGTTCACCGAAATCGATCACCATAATATTTGTGCATTTTGTGCTTGTATTGTAGTATATTTGTGCATTTTGTGCTTATATTGTAATAAATTTGTGTTGTGTGACGTTTACTTGTACTGTTTCTTCTTTTGTGCCACCTGGATTTATTCGCCTTAACTTAAAATCGGTATCAATGAATTTATCACTCTGAGTAAGAATTAGTAAATATTAGTCTTTATAACGCACGGTTAAAACTTATATGGCTCCGTAAATTAATTATAATATAATTTCATCGATACTAATACTCAAAACTATTACGCGTCAGTTGTATTATAAAATAAGGCATCATTGGAATTGGTCAACTTTCTACCCAAGGTGGTGTGGTAAACAATTAAACAGCTGTATGTAGCGACGAAGCGACGAGTACCTGTGATGTCACCACCCCCGGCACACGCAGCTCATGAGCCCTCCCTTCTAAATAGTGTCTTCTTTTGTCTTTGCTCTTTGCTTCAACCTACGCAAATATTGTAAAATCCTCAAAGAAATTTATACAGATCATTAGACGCGTTTACAATAGTTAAAACCTTTCATGGATTGTTATGAAACATCATAAGTACTAAATTTTCATTTCCATTTATGATACACTTAAATTTTTGTCACAAGATGAATCGCCTATACAGGGTGTCTTTTAAATGGGCCACCATTGTGATCTTGGAAACCATAAGTCTGACAACAAACTTTAAGTGGGGAGAACCTTACCTTGTTTTAGAGACTATTAAAAATGCATATTTTAAATTTTGAAAAACGGCCGCCATTTCCAATATGGCGATCAACTTTGATTTTTTGTATGAAACTCCCTATATTTTATGATTGGTTTGGATAAAAATGGTAATTTTAAGACTTTTTTATTTTTGGCAGTTTTTCGATGTTTTGCTTAATAATGTAGGTATGAGAGTTCAAAATGTTCAGATTCGTTATGGAGTTTAAAATTGAGATAACAACTTTTTTAATATGCATTCAAAAAATGACATAATCTACAAACATTACCACATACACTTGGAAAATGAATGCTTAGATATTCTTTTTTCACTATTTAACCCATTGTGTATTAAATAATAACACATAAAATGAAACAAATGTAATACTATTTTGTCACTGATAAATTGATATTGGCAGCACTATTACCGTTATAAGTTGATTAAGTCAACTTCTAATTCAGATCTACAGTGGTATTATAAGTTTACTTGAATAGCTGATGTTAATAACAGTCTTTCCAACCTCAATTTATCAGCGACAAAATAGTAACACATTTGTTTCATTTTATGTGTTATAATTTAATACAAGATGCGTTAAACTGTAAAAAAAGAATAGTTAAGCATGCATTTTCCAAATGTATGTGATAATGTTTGCAGATTATGTCATTTTTTGAATGCATATTAAAAAGGTTTTTATCTAAATGTTAAACTCCATAAGGAATCTGACCATTTTGAGCTCTCATATCTACGTTATTAAGCAAAATATTGAAAAACTGCCAAGAGTAAAAGTAGTGTGAAACTAGGGCTGCTGGGGCAATCACCGGCTGTCAAAAATTTAAAGATAAGTTGGCCTGCGTCATATTAGAGTGTGACGTGGCTGAGGACGTCACGGGGACGTGAATTGATGACGGCACGATTTAAAGTTCAAGGTCATCCAAAGTAAGTTTTAAAAAAGAGATCTTGTACGAATTATTGTTTTCGTTACAATACTATTTGTTGTTGATTACAAAATTGGTTACTCAAAA
>JAQJVL010010267.1:0-12944 GCA_035578905.1 Stictocephala bisonia
CATTTTCATTACTGGTGATACTTTGACAGCCCTTCCTGACAAAAGTGCAGAAAACGGCCCAATCAACTACAATAAAAGATGGCAACTAGTTCAAAAACTGAGAAGAGACTTTTGGAAAAGATGGCATGTTGAATATTTGCACACCCTTCAACAACGGCAAAAATGGAAAACCAAACAAGAAAATATCAAAGTTGGAGATGTAGTTTTAATCAAAGAAGACAATGTGCAACCAATGAAATACCCAATTGCAATAGTTAACCAAATTTATCCTGACAAACACAATACAGTTAGATCGGTGGACTTGGAAACTATAAAAGGAATATTTAGAAGACCAGTTGTGAAAATCATTAAACTTCCCACCGATAAAGACAATCACTAATTTCCTGCCGGAAGAATGTATATAGTAATAATATCAATTTTTAATGTAATGTCAAAAATATCAAGTTATCAGCTGTTTGTACATTTCAATATGTTTTTTCTCTGTATTGTTAGAATAATTTCAATTCATTACAGTCCATTATTTTGTTCAAACAACATCGTGCATTATTTTCAGTGTTTTAGTTTTATTCATTTCCACCAACACTTAATTAATTTAAACACCTACATCATTAACTTCATCATTGTTGCTGTCTCCTTCGTTGATGATAACTTCTGGAGTGAATTTCATCATTTCCCAATCACCTGCTTCAGATTCACAATCCTGTTGTTGCTCCTATAAATCAATAAAAATAATCTGATTAGTAAAATAACCATTAGAAACTAACATTTATGGCTATTGTTTTCTATGAAATGTACAAGATGTGGTACTAATATTATTACTACAAGATGTCAGTTCATCTACTACTAGTGGCTTGAATACAGTAATATGGTGGTTCAATTTCAATTGCACTAATTAATTTCTAGAAGCGACAGCATTCGAGATTTAGAGGTTGTATTGTGTGCGGATCTGAGTTTCTCACGGCATATCGACGAAATTTGTTCTAAAGCCACCAGGGTCTTGGGATTCATCATTAGATCCTCCAGGTGTGGATTGAGTATACAGGCGCTTCGCACGCTGTACATTTCTTTGGTGAGGTCGAAACTTGAATATTGCAGCTCTATATGGTCACCCCACCAAAAGTGCTACATCGATCGTCTGGAGAGCATTAAGTGCCATTTTCTACGTCTCATCGGGTTTAGGATGGGGTACATGTACCGGGATGTACCTACCCAGGACATTAGAAGGTTTCTTGGACTCTAGCCACAAAGAGAGAAATCAGCGATGCCATGTTTCTATTCAAGATACTAAGTGGACAAATCAACTGCCCTGATCTGCTTGCGCTGATTGACCTACATGTCCCGCCACCTAGATCCACTCGCTCCACTGTGCTGTTTGCTCGCCAACACTGTTCCACAAACTATGACCTTTATAGCCCTCTGCCTAGACTGCATCGACTCGGTAATCGACTCTGCCCATATGTGGACTTCCTTGACTACGGTCCACAGGACTTCAGGAGGATTGTGTCTACGGCTATCGAGGAACAGTAATCTCGCTCTGCTGTGATCTAGTTGTACTGGTCTTGTATAGCGTCTATTTTTCTGTCAATGTTATCAGATCTTTCTGTTACTAGTCAATATTATTCTGCTGTTTTAATGTATTTTTGTTATTTTGCATGTATTGTTATTGTAAAAATGGTGTAACCGTAAATAAATAAGACAACAGCCCAAATTATCATGCTAAATTTAGTTGGCTCCAGAATTTGAACCCATGACCCTCTGCAAACCATTAACCTAGAAAGAGATTCACATGAGTGCTATTTTTAAAGCTTATCTCTAGTTCGAAAGTCAAAGTGATTTTGTTCATTAATCATCTGCGTTAATTAAGATATTACAACTTTTACGCTAAGGGTCTAACTTGCAAGAAAATGTAATTATCAAACAAGTTCTAGTAAGAAGCTTTTTATTTATCAAAAACTTAACAGTTATATTATCTTTATTAAAGTGGACTTTATGCTTTATTCAAATGTAATATTTACGAAATAACGTGATGTGAGGCCACATTGGTTGGTCATTCTTATTCTCTTTGTTGGTATCAAGATTCATTTGTCATTGGGCTATTAATTAATGACACTTTCTAAGGAATAGTCGGCCTTGGTTTGTAACAATGACTACATTCGCTCATATACACTCATCACACTCATTCGAAGTCCATATTCGCCCATATCTTGACGATCGGCGTCTTATGAAGAAATAAAAAAAATAGAGTAGAACTAGCAGAAAATAAAAGTATACATAGTACAAGTATATAGTAAATACATTCTGAAAATATTCTTATGAACCCTTTCTGATACTGTGATCACGGCATGCTTTGATAGTCAGCGACCAGCGCCACAACTATCGTAATGTACTGCTGTACATTCTTTGGTCAAATTGTCTAACAAAATTTATAGTCAAAGTCTCACCATCAGTATTCATCAAAGGTAGTAATTACCTGAAGGTTCTGCCTCAATGTTGCGTCAGACTGCTCACATTGCAACTTGAACTGATATGACTTGTCCACTTGAGCCAGACATTGATAACATATGGAAGAAGGCAGGCCATCATTCTCATCAACCTATGGATGGATGTAGATGTTAAATTATAATCTTTTGTAAATAATTAAACTGTACAGTTTATAAAGTTGCCTGTAGCATGCACATTCCACTTAATCACTTATCACAGAATTAAAAAATGATGATGCCAACAAACATAAAACTTAACTTAACTATGAATTTGGAACGGTGCGCTAAAGCGCAACGTGATTGTGCCTAATAAAATAGCACTAACATGCCCTCACATATTTATATTGAACAAACATAGTTAATTATTTGAGTAGGCTGATAGTTTCTACTCAGGATACGAACCTTTATCTGAGCAAAGCTCATAATTCGTTGCGGAAGAGCTACATTCTGTGGATTATTCTTAGAGTAAGAATTGAATATGGGACTCATAACTTCTGCTTCAACCAAGCAGAGCCTGCACATTTTGGAACTGTCTGCATTCATTGTGCTTAGTGAGATCCTGAAACTTAAAGGACATTTAAAATTATTTAGTACTCCCATTGATTTTACTATACATAGAATTTTATACTATACATAGATTTTATATAGTAAAATCAATGGTACTACTCTAACACAAAAATTTTAGCTACCAGTACAAAGATTAGTTTGTAGATTTACAAATATGTTTCCATTTTACGTCATACATCAGTCATATTAAAATATCCTGATCAGTCTGATTTTAATTGAATGATTTAGTAATTCAATATTGGGTACTATAAAACTCAATTCTTACACAAAAAAAATGTTAACATCATTATTTACAAAATTTTATTTAATTTCATAGTTGTTTACGCTGAACTGAAATATTTGTTTTGCGAAAAAAATTACTATTTTCACCAACAAAAACACTTTTCACAAATCTAACCTAACATAAGAAAACTTAATACATCATTTATAAAAATTCAAAATTTGCATTAAATTCAGGTGCCTGGCCTCAAAGACACCCATCCTGTGGTGAAAATATATGTCATTTTTATTTATTATTGTGGTTGATATTGTTAATGTTATCGTGTAATGGACACTAATCACGATGATATTACTCACGAGTTTTTCTGTCATATCTCGAGAAATAACTATCATAGAACAAAATAGTTTTCAAATTCATGCTCAGCGTGGAAAACATGTCAAATTAAATAAGAACATTAACTCTAATGGAGACATACACGGTAATATTTTACAGCCAAAACATGGTCTTACTGTTTTTATAACTATAGGCCTACCTCAATGGTATAACATTCAGCCATCAGCAATGTATCATTTCAAAGCAGAGATCCTCCCAAACAGTTACCGTACTGGATATGCGTAATATGAATGAAATTGATGAATACTTTAGATTTATTCTTTACAGTTTCGTCATATCTTTCGACTGATCTTGTGTTGTACCAGCTCTTTGCCAGAGTCTATATTACATTGAATTTAGTTATTTATTTTGATAGATACATAGACTATAATTTATTTAGAGTTGTTATAATAAAATTGTAGAATTTATAGTTAGCATGAGTCATATTTAGGGTTCGTAACATCGTACTTCTGTTGTGATTTATAATATACTTTTAAGTATGAATTGTGTTTGTGAAGTTTACAGCAAGTAAATGTGTAATTAAGTAATTATAGAAGAGTTATAGCATGGACGAGTTTTGATAAACAAAATAAGTTTCTTATTAAAAATAAGACCTAATCATAGTTGCCAAAGATAATACGCAGTTGCCAAAGATTCTTGGTACTCTGACAACCTCCTGTCATTCTGTCTCCTGTCGTTCCTTGTTCCAGCTCTCAGCTGTCAGGTTGGCCTTCATTTTGACTGTTCTCCGCCTTCGTCTAGACATGTTTGTGGGCTAGACTCAAAACTCCAGGGTCCTTGAGTGGAACATTTTCCCTCAGCCTGCCGTCCGGGCGAAGTTCGACCAGCAACACTGCTAGCCTGAGGACCATGTATCGCGGCCGTTTGCGACCCTGCTGCCCCACCTCCACCCATACAAGCACGGTGTTACTGACCCACCCGCCCACTCATAAGGCTCAGTGGTACTGGCCCACCCATACAGGCACGGTTTTACTTCCCTTCTAAACTGTGATTTGTGAGTATCTTTGGAAACTGCCCCACATTTATACTCATACTTGGATATAAGTGTTTTTTCTTCCAGCACAAGTATTTTTATTTTAACATGTGACTCATATCATGGCATGGACTATAAGGTAACACTCTTTTGTAAGTGAATTTCACGCACGCACGCACGCGCGTGCACACACACACACACAGACGCATGCGGATGCACGCGCGCACACGCGCACACACACACACACACAGAAGATACAGTCATTAACATCTGTTAATGACTGTATATGTTGGGGTGGAGTTGGATCAATTCCAATATGTATGTGAAGGGGTGGGCAGGTGGGTCAATACATATGTGTGAATCATCTGCGTATCAATGAAACTTTAATTCTGTCAAACCGTAGCTATGTCGTTAGTATAAAGTGTATAAAGTAATAATAATATTGTGATGAAGAGAGAACATACATTTTTGTATTGCTTATGGTCAAATTAACCCTTTGCATTTTAATATTTTCCAGGAACAGTACAAAAATGTATATATATTCAATCCAATCCTACAATCCTACCAATCTCCCCTTACACGTACAGTGGTAATGACCCTCCCACCCACCCTTTGACGTACAGTGGTAATGACCCTCCCACCCACCCCTACACGTACAGTGGTAATATGGTAATAATTACTACTGTATGTATATGGGTGGACGGGTGGGTTGACTATTTATCAATACCACTCTACGTGTATGGGTGGGTGGATCAATAGCACTGTACGTGTATGGGAGGCTGGGTGGGTCAATATCACTGTATGTGTATGGGTGGGTGGTTGGATCAATGCCACTGTAAGTGTACGGGTGGGTCAATACCACTGTACGTGTATGGGTAGGCGGGTGGGTCATTACCACTGTACGTGTATGGGTGGGCGGGTGGGTCATTACCACTGTACGTGTATGGGCGGGCGGGTGGGTCAATACCACTGAGTACCATTGTGCGTGAATGGGTGGGCGGGTGGGTTAGTACAATTGTACGTGAATGGGTGGGCAGGTGGGTTAGTACAATTGTACGTGAATGGGTGGGCGGGTGGGTTAGTACTATTGTGCGTGAGTGGGTGGGCAGGTTAGGTGTACGTTTATAAGTGGGTGGGTGAGTCAATGTCAGTGTACGTGTTTAGGTGGGTGGTTGAATGTCAGTGTACGCGTATAAGTGGGTTATAGTCAATAACACTGTACGTGTGTGGGCTGGTGGGTGGGTCAATAACACTGTACGTGTGTGGGTGGGTCAATAACACTGTACGTGTATGGGTGGGTGATTCATTACCACTGTAAATCGTATGGGCTGGTGGGTGGGTCAATAACACAGTACGTGTATGGGCTGGTGGTTCATTAACACTGTACGTGTGTGGGTGGGTGGTTCATTAACACTGTACGTGTGTGGGTGGGTCAATAACCGGCACAAAGATGTTTCGAAAGACAATAGACAACACCACTGTACGTGTATGGGTGGGCAGGTGGGTCAATACTACTGTACTTGTATGGGTGGGCGGGTGGGTCAATACCACTGTACGTGTATGGGTGGGCAGGTGGGTCAATACCACTGTACTTGTATGGGTATCACCACTGTACATGTATGGGTGGGTGGGCGGGTCATCATCACTGTACATGTATGGGTGGGCGGGTGGGTCATCACCAATGTACGTGTATGGGTGGGCGGGTGGGTTACAATACACGTACAATAGCATTTAAATCGTTAGCGTTTAAAATCGTGACACGGTTAAAGCAAACATGTACTAAATTGGTGAATTTCTAATAAATAGTCAATATTTTCAATAATTAGTATCCAAGTTTTTAGGATGTACATACAAACATTTTGTTTAGATACAACTTAAAATTTTCAAGTAACATTTTAAACATTCATGGAGCAATGACATTTAACATTTTTGTAACAAATGTATTATCTGGTTTTGGAACTTACGAATTCTTCGCATTTCTCAACCTTACTTCGTATGAATCTCCAGTATAAAAAGAAAGGAAAGGAGAATTAGTTCGGATCCAGCATCATTTTGGAAAGTGATTAAGAACATGAGAACAATAAATCAAAGCCCTACTGTAATGTCAATTGATGGCGGGGAAGTGGAGGGGAGAGAGCAGCAATAGCAGAAAGTTTCGCCTCGTATTTCAGCTCTGTGTACGAGGCTTGACCGCTGGACAGTGCCGAGCTCTGTCGTCCCGCGCTCCGTTCACCGATACCCCACAATATTTCTTGTCTTTCTATCACTTCCATTTCACATTCTGAAGTGTTATCAGCTTTAAAAAAATTAAAACCTAAAGTTTCGGTGGGACCCGATGGTATTCCTCCATACATTTTAAAGGCTTGTGCTGAGTTGTTTGTTTCTCCCTTACACTACATTTTTAATCTTTCTCGTAAAAACAATTGTTTTTCGATTGAATGGAAACGTGCAAAAGTTGTACCCATTTTCAAGAAGAACGAAAGGTCAGACATTAAAAATTATAGGCCAGTATCTACTTTGTCAGCTCCTGTGAAGGCTTTTGAGTCAATTATACATAATAGATTGTTCACGCATGTCAAAAATTACATCAGTCCTCATCAGCATGGTTTCTTTCCCGGCTGGTCAATAAATTCTAATTTATTAAATTTTTCTGAATTTTGTCTCTCTATCCTAGATATTAATAGTCAGGTTGATGTTTTATATACGGATTTTGAGAAAGCGTTTGATAAAGTAAATCATTTGGCACTTCTTTCCAAATTAAATTCATTTGGTCTGTCTGATTCATTAATAACTTTTTTCTGTTCATATTTAAGGGGTAGGAAGCAATATGTATCTTTTGAAGGTATTTCATCTTCTGAATTTTTAGTTGAATCTGGTGTACCCCAGGGATCAAATTTGGGCCCATTATTGTTTGTTTTGTTTATTGATGACATTAAAGACTGCATTTTGAATTGCAATTATTTACTGTATGCTGACGATTTAAAATTGTTCAGAAGTATTGAAAGCGTTGCTGATAGTATAAAGCTGCAGGAGGACATAAATCGTTTATTTGTTTGGAGTCAACATAATTTACGTTTTCATGTGGACAAATCCGCTGTTATGTCTGTCACACGAAAGTTGGAATCAAATGTTGTGCATTATAACTATTTAATGGGAAATGAAGTGTTAGATATAAAGTCTTCAGTAAAAGATCTCGGTGTGCACTTTGATTCAAGATTTTACTTTAATGAGCATGTTACTTCTATCTGTAAATCTGCATTTTCCGTTATAGGGTTTATTCGTAGATCTGGAAATTTTTTAAGTAGTGTGAATACTTTGAAGTTGTTGTATTGTTCTCTTGTTAGATCTAAGCTTGAGTATGCGTCTGTTGTCTGGTATCCGCATGTTGCATATTTGGTAGACGTAATTGAAAGTGTTCAGAAAAGGTTTTTAAGATATTTTTATTTTAAAGCTTTTGGTTACTATACAACTTTAGTTCCATATTCTGAGCTAATTCAAATGTTTAATCTTGATTCACTATACAGGAGGCGAAAAATAGCAATGCTAATCTATTTGCATCAATTGGTGAACGGCGTGATCGACGATATGACGTTACTGACTAGATTAAATATATCTGTGCCTCGTTTAAACTCCCGTAATCGGCAGCTGTTCTCCACTCATTTTGCCCGCTCCAATATTGGGTCTAATTCGTCCATCAATACTATGGTGAGACTTTACAATTCTCTTTTAATCACAGATACTGATATTTTTCTAGACTCTCAGTCTAAATTTAGTAAATCATTAAGTAAAATAAATTTTTAATTATTTATATTCATTGTATTTATTGGTTGTATTTATAAGTTATATTTCTATGTATTGTTGTTATTTCGTCTGAATTTTTGCATCCTTTATTGTTATTTGTTGTCCTATTGTTGATCACTGTTGTTTATTGTTAATTATAGTGCTTGATTATTGTCTTTTGAAGATGTTTATTGATAATTTATTTTGTCCATGATTGTGAACTTATTTATTACTTGGATATTGTTTTACGCTTAGCTTTTTTCAATTTATCTTTATTATAGTGCTCTTGGAAAAACAAAATAAATAAAAAATAAAATAAAAACCTTATAGACCTATTGTATTATATTCTGTGGTAAATTAATGTAAGCATGCTGTTCATTATTTAGATATAGGCTATATATTTAATGCTATAATGTAATTGGGCTTTGCCTGTTTTGTAGCATTTTTGTAAAATTAAATAAATAAATAAAAATCCATCAAAACCTGTAGGTGGGATGAACCTTTTACAGTCGGAGATTTGTCCAAATCTCCAACTGTCGTTCAAAATCAATCAAATTGAGCTATGGTGGCCCTTAAGGATCAATTCTTAGCCCAAATTTATTCCTGACATATGTCAATGACATTGGGTCATCACTACAACACGGAAGAATTACACAGTTCGCTGATGATACAACTCTCTGTTTCAGCGGAAAATCAAAATCTCTTTTGGAAGAACGAATTTTTACCGAACTAAATAACTGCATTCAGTATTTTAACAGCCTCAATCTTAAAACCAACGTTTCAGAATCCAATATAATGAACTTTGCATTATGACCAGTAGAACTGGAAAATAGTCCTGCCATCATGTTGGCAGACTCAATTCTGGATGAAGTCTACTGCTCAACATTCCTTGGAATACACCTAGATCGAGGGTTGATATGGAATTATCACATTGACCATGTTTGCAACAAATTAGCTTCAAGCATTTATATTCTGAGGTCTTCATCCAAACATTGCCCTAAGGAAGTTCTGAAGACTGCGTATTATGGCCTTCTCTATCCTCATCTCTCCTATGGAGTAGTGTTGTGGGGGGGCCTCTTCGAAAAATAGATTAGCGAGTCTTCAGATTGCAAAAACAAGCAATTCGAATCATGGTGTGATTGAGTTACAGTCGTGCAAAGAAATATTTTTAAAAAATGCAGCTGTTGACCCTGCCAAGCCTCTACATTCTAGAAACAGCTCTATTCTTTATGTACAAATGTGCCAGGAAAGTGGCCGAGACATACATTTGTACGAAACTAGAGGCAGGGATGACTACTGAACTGGCAGTCATAGGACGGTGTATTTTTCATGTGGCCAGAACAATCATAAACATTTCAAATCTAACTTGGACATCACACATAGTAAGTGACATTACTTTCATTTATTCAGGGTGTCCCTGAACCCTCTGAAGATCTTTTTAAGTCTTGATTGTGGGTCAAAAACAAAACATAATATCATATTTAAAAATTCTAAATCACCTTCGGTAGCCATTCTGTATTTTTTACAAATTATTTTTACAACTATTTAACCTGTAGAGTTCAAATTTGGTATACACATTAATAAAACCATTATCTTACTAAAATTTAAAAAATCAGAAACCTTTTGGGTCATTCCATGTCAGATCAACACACTTAAAATTAAAATTTTACCTCACCATTTTAGATTTGGCTCAAATTTGGTACACTTATAGTAGGTGTTAAAACTAAACAAAATTCCAAATTTCAAATTTTTATCTCAAGCCGTTTCCGAAATATGGCTATGTAAAGTTTTCAAAAATTTGCCGAAAAAGGGTAAACGTACTTTTCTTAAATTGCTCTAGGACCTGCACTAATTGAGCTAGAGAGCTGGGAGTGGTGTAATTTTTCAGCATTTCACTTGCTCTTTCCATTGATGTATAACTTGACATAGGTTGTCAGAAAAAGTTTTTTGTCAAAATACAAGTTTGAATTTTGAGTTAACATTTTGTCAAAAAGTACATAATTTAAAATTTTCAAAAAAATTCCATAAATTCTAAGTACTTTTGTCTATCACATAGTAAAATATTATTATGGGATGATAATGGGTTCATTGTTAAAAAATAATATTACTGAAGCTGGTTTTTCCCTCAAACTAGAGATGGGCAAGAACAGTTAATTTCCGGAACAGTCGGAACCGGAACAACTCCAGGAATTGAACTGTTCCGTAAAGCTGTTCCGGAACAGTTTATGAAGAACAGTCAGATTGTAACCAAGACCAGCTAGATTCATCCAACTCCTGAGTGTTCGGAATCGTTTGGAACCCTGAGTCTAAGAGTAAAAACATTTCTCTGCCAAAAAAAAAAACAATTATATTTCTAAAGTGGGTTAAATCAATCATATTTGGATAAATTCTTGCTTTTAATACATTTATAATTATACAAAACTGGTTGGACAAATGAGAATGCCAGACAATTAATTAATCATCCATTTATGAATTAATCATCCAAAAGACAAGAAAGTAACATTGTACAAATTAGTTCACATATTTAAATTCAATAAATATTTTAGAAAACTAATATAATAATGAACAGCTACAGAAAAACAAAAATAGTAGATAAAATAACAAAATCAAAACGTAAAATTACCATCAATAATATGGTAAAGTAAATTATAGTACTAAGACATACCATTATTTCCTAAATAAAAAAAAAAAAAAACATGAAAGTACAGCAAATATAATAAAAAAACTATACATTATTTTTATAATACAACATCAGGCCTATTATTTGCAGAATTCAGAATAGTTATAAAATACATATATACTTATATACAACTGTTTGGACAAAAGAAAAAGTCTATTGATAACCCAACAGACAAGAAAGTAAAATTGTAAAAATGAGTTCCCATGTTTAAATTCAATACATATTTTAGAAAACTAATATAATGATGAAGAGGTACATACAAACAAAAATAGTAGATAAAATAACAAAATCAAAACGTTAATTTACTATGAGTAATATGGTAAAGTGAATTATACTAAGAATCGGATTAGTTTAAACTATTCATTGTTTATTGGCCGGATGTGTGTCGAGTTAGTCTTCAACGAGTCCGTCTTCAGCAAACTGTTCCGGAACAGTCATTTCTATTTCTGGTGAACTGCGTATGTGTGACTCAAACGAGTCCGTCTTCAGCAAACTGTTCCGGAACAATCATTTCTGGTGAACTGTTCCGGAACAGAACAACTAACTCTAGAGAACAGTTCCAATAAGACTGTTCCGTTCTTTTTGGCCCATCTCTACCTCAAACCCGTTTTGGTTGCAAGGCTGCTGTATACCTTTGAAACAGATAACCAGATATTTTTGCTTCAACCAAAATTATTAAAATATAGTTCTTAACTAATATGGCATAATTTAAAATATAAATAATTGGAAACATTAACATGAATACATAGGCTATATATTATTAAAAAATAATAATGAGGTTTAAAATTTATTTATTTTTAAATATTAATTTAGAAGTAAATATAAGCCTCTGGTCTATATTAATATAGAATGTATGATCCCAACAGATAGTACAAATAAATGTACATTCCATTTTGCTAAGACTTGAGCCAATTTCTGCAGGTTGGAACAAGTGGGCTGTTATCTGTGCAAGTTGCAACAGGCATGATTCTACACTGCCTGTCTGTACACTCAGTCAGTTACTAAACTCTTTGCTGAGAGGATGTGTTCTGTGAGTGAATACCTCATTGAGAAAATACCTCATTTGTGTTTATAAAAGTGCTTAGTGTTTGCTTTTAACTTTTAATGTAAATATATTGTATAAATGTTATTATTTTTAGTAGTTTATTTATTTTATAGCAAGATTATAAATTGAAAAGTTGTTTTTAAGTGTTTACTTCAAAATGGAACATAATAAAAAGTGTATCAGTGCGGTGAGAGTGCAATGTTGTAATCCTTTGATTAAACCAAATCATTTTATTAGGGACAGAAAAAAACTGAGAATTGTCACATCTTGGATGATTGAACTATTTCCGCATATGCCAAATAGAGCCATGATTTGTGACAAATGTAGAAAAGATGTATCTAAGATGAAAAGTACAGAGCCAAGTAATGTTGAAAATCCCATAGGCCTGGATGATGATTCTTCTGGATCGGAAATAGCTGTTCAGGGCCGAGACCCAGATTTCACCACAACTTCAGTGGTTGTAGAAGCACTCAATACATCGCTTCAAGAAATAGGTGAGTCTCCGATTCAAAAGAAAAAAAATTACGTCCAAGCACTATGCTACATCAAAAGTTAAAAAAATCTCGTCATCAATTAAACGTAGCCTGTTTGTTGCTGCTGAATCTTCCTCGTCAGAAAATGAAACGGACATTGAAGAATCTCTGCTTCAAAATCTCAAAACTAACTTTATGAATTCAACAAGTAGGGCCCAAAAACTTATGATTCTTACAAGTTTACCTGAACAGTGGAGTATCAGGAAGATAATGCGTGTATTCAATGCGCCTAATTACCTAGTCCGCCAATCAAAAAAGATTTTGAAAGAAAAA
>JAQJVL010010268.1:0-12943 GCA_035578905.1 Stictocephala bisonia
AGAACCTCATTTAAAAAAACTGACCTAGCTGACTCGTCATGGGGCGAAAACTCTTCATGGGGCGTTGGTGAACCGCTATATCCCTACTACTTATATAATAGTAAGACGCTTACGCTATTCGGATCTCGATCAAAAAATAAATGATAACAGCCTGCATTATCAAGAGGGTGGATATTATACAGTACGCACTCATAGAATTTGTTATTTTAAATAACTTATTATGCAATGCGTCGCTGAATAAAAACATTGTAGATATCAAAGTAGTAATTATGATATTATTTACTTAAGAGTTCTCCCTCAGAGTTCAAATAACCCACACCGTTCAGAACAAACTAAAATTCCCATTGTCTTGGAAATGGGGAAATAGAATTTTACTTTCCATAATATTGTATGAGCTTTCATTAAAATCTATCGTTATGAGATATGTCGGAAAATGCATTTTCTAGAGTACTTGTCGTTGTAATTTTGGAACAGTTCACAAACTGCAATTAGAAGTACGAAAAAAGTTCGAAAACAACAGTTGCAGTTTATACGAATAGATGTAGTTATTTTTTTAACAAACAATAAATACAGAAGGGAAAACTGTTAGTTTTGTCTAAAAATCAATAAACACACGAGCGGAAAGCTTTAGTTTTGTGCAGTGGCGTACCTGAGCACGTTGCCAAGACCCCCCAAACGTAATTTTTGTAGAAAAACAAAAAAACAAAGTGTAGGTACAATCAACAACTACAGTCGACAAATGTTTAAGTTGAAAATACATGCTTCGTGGCTATAGAGGGTCACCCTTTCTACATAACTTGAATTATTCGTTGGATTGACTAGTTGTATATATCATTTATACATTAATGCAAATAAAGTGTTAATTTTAAGTCCTGAGGGACGAGTGGACTGGCAGCCTATCCTGAGGACCACAAAAGTCATTTCATGGGACTGCGAGCGACTCCACCCACCCCCAAGGGACTGTGAGTGGTTCCAGACTCGAACCTGACCTAAGGGACGAGCGGACACCGAATCCACTACAACCCATTGAACCCGTACACGCGCGCGCGCGCACTTGTGTGTGTGTGTACCCATACGTAGTACGTACATTAGAGTATTCCTTTGTACAATTTTACAAACTATTCATTTGTAATCTATATCCACCCACCCATAACCGTACTGTTGTAAAGACCCTCCCATGCACACGCGCGCGTAAGGTGTCAAAGTTACCGTGGATTTACATATTTGTATTTTTACAATTTAAATTAACATTCTCGAGTGTTCATGTCTAGAACCACTCGCAGTCTCTTGTGGATGGGTGGAGTCGCTCACAGTCCCTTGAGATGACTTCTCTGGTCCTCAGGATATGCTACCAGTCCACTCGTCCCTCAGGTTAAGGTTGACCGTTCGTGAAGTCCCTCGGTGTGTCGATCTCGCAGGCGGTTGGACCGTGGCTCCGTCCTCCTCCTACTAGCAGCTCCTGTGTTTGCTGAACAGGGCGAGTTGACGATGCTTAGGTAGTTTGACCTCCAGGTACTGGTCCTCCCTCTCGGTCTATTTTCCCGAAGTTCTGTCACTTCCAGATCTCTCCTCAGACTCCCCTATCCTTCCCAACTCTTTCCCTAGTATCACATTCCCCTACCACTCACTGGAAACGCCTCCAATTTTGGCCCAAAACCAATCCCTGTAGGTGCTCCTATAGCGGATCATCCTATAGGCCCCTTCGTTTCGTGATGGCGAGACCGTACACTTTCCCGAGCTTCTGCTGATTCTCCGCCGCATCAGCATTCATCGGCCCAATTTGTGGTGAGTTTCAATTTCTTATTTTAATTTGCATGTTCACTGTGCTGACTCTGCTTCCTTGACATCCAATCCCTTCCTTTCTCAGTTAATGCTCTCAGGATGTCCTACTCAAATTTTACCTACTTCATTTCCTTTACAGTATTTCCTGTTGTATTAAACATCTTTCTCATCCTTACTGTTAATTTTAGTAATTAGATTGACTAATACATTTTTCGTAATATAATTGGGGCGAGGCCAACCAACGATTTTTTTGAGTAATCCACAAAGGTTTACAACGTTCAATTTAAATGCAGCTTGTATCATCAACTCAGACACTATACTTTAACAAAAACACTGATACAGTAAGTATTCTCTGCGCTAACATGTACATCTCCTTCTTCAGACAGTAATCTAGATGAAGTCTTGACGTTTTAGGCAGTAATCATGGTTCATTACTTCCTTTTAAATTAAACATTTTTCACGAGAGATAAAGATAACTCAGCTACCTCATACAAACTCAAGCATAAATGTAAATTGAAGGGAATATCTCCCTGCACGTAATTGCTATTGGAGCGAAAATAAGGCGGCCCGAGTCTACTCAAAAGCATTCGAAATGAGCTCATTTATTTTATGTAATGGGTGGAGAGATAGGAAGTGTTCGCCGCAGCGCTACCGCAATAACGGCGGCTGTGATGTTTCCGTCAACGATCTGTGGAAATTTTCCCGGCTACGGGTCATAATTTTCTTTTCTTTAATAACTGTTTCCTTTATCCGACTCACTTAAGGATGTGACTTAATAGCCCAATCATGTGGCCTCTGATGAGTGTAATGTCCTTTTTCTAATCCCTACGAAGTAATTTTATTAAATAGATTATTTTTATAATTTGTTGCCAATTAAATCCTGAAATGTATTACTGATTTGAAATGGCGTGTTGCATTATGTAAACTATCATTGGATAACCTAGAAGTAAAGGAAAATTGTTATAAGCTCCCAAGCCTTATGACTGATACTCGGCAATACAAGAGTTTGTAAATGAAACTCAATAAATAGTTACTAAGCGTTTATTACTTAAGTCTGCATTGAGATGTGGCATATATATTTTGTGGCCGTATTTCTGTATTCAAAGAATGTCCTAAGTGCAGTGTTTTTATGAATTGAGGATACAGCGATGGGTCTGGTGGTGGTAATTTAGCTGAGGGGTAGTTAGGGAAACCAAATTAAAGGTTTTTTCTCTTTATTTCTAACATGCCATCACATTTTATAAAATACTTTGTCTATGGTCTCTAATGCCCCAAAAACCAACATTCATGGTTATACAGGCTATATTTTATATCCTGGTTAGGCCGCATGCCGAGTTCCACCAGTGGGGCTGTAGGCGGTAGGCCGCCCCCCCCCCGTTCCATAAAGGGGGCTGTAGCATAGGGTCTTGGCGAGGACGTAGGCCGAATTGCACAAAGTGGTTAAATTTATAGTTTCAAGGTAAGGCCTTAGGCCGAGATTACCTCACATGCGGAGCGAGCGATGGGATTGGCACTCGTAGCGTGCATATGTGTCTTCTAATCATATAACATTAAATAAATTATAACACACTTATCTTAGGTTGAATTAGACATAATGACAAAACATAAGCTAGATTGTCTACTCCCAAACACTGTTTATTTCGACTACATGTGCCATCCAAGGCTGTATTGACTACAACATATGTTCCAAGCCATCACTCCTAGACTCCAAATACTGTTTAGTTCGGCTACCTGTGCCATCCGAGGCTGTATTGACTACAACATATGTTCCAAGCCTTCGCTCCTAGACTCCAAATACTGTTTAGTTCGACTACCTGTGCCATTCGAGGCTGTATTGACTACAACATATGTTCCAAGTCTTCACTCCTAGACTCCAAATACTGTTTAGTTCGGCTACCTGTTGCATCCGAGGATGGATTTTCCAGAACTAATAAATACACATCTACAAGAAACGAAAAGCCAACGATAAAACTCAGACTAATTTTTTTCTAATTTTGCTGCCTTGGCGCGGCCGTTGGTAGGTCGAGCTTGTTGCGCGGCAGCTTGGAGTGAGATAGAGAATGACAGAGAGGGTCCTGTGGTCTGTCTACTGGAGAGAGGGGAAAAATTACAAATTATCATGAGAATAAGAGAGAAAGGAAACTGTGTACAGGTGTGTTGGATTTGAAGAAGGGTATGTGGCAGAATTTCCCAACCAACTTCGTTTGTCTGCTACAGGAAGTCTAACTACTTCCCTATCACTTTTCGGTTCTTATATACATGTATTCATTGCTAGAACATAGGATAACACCTATAGAGCTCAAACACTGTTCAGTTCGACTACCTGTGTTATTCGAGGTTGAATTTACTATAACAATGTTCACCCCCAGAGTCAAAACACCTTCTCATTTACATGGAGATTGTGTCCCGGTCTCAGATACAATCTGGTGTTGAATCAATCAGCCTATAAACACGTAATTACTCCTGTACTTATTTGTTCTGACCGCTGATTGAGACCGCTGGCCTATCTGATCATCGTTAGCTGTTAATACAGTTGTAAGCGATTAACGTTGTCATTAATTGTTGATATCAGTGTTGCCAACAGGGCTCCTTTTGGGTTCTCAAAATCATGGACGCTCGTCAACAAGCGTTCGAACTTCTTTTTAAAATGTTTTATCGTTCCTTTGAAAAAGCATTCCTTTAAAATTGATGGTCATAATTTTTTTATAACTACGGTCTAAATTACCATTTATTAAGCTAAAGCAGGTCCCACATTATTCGCGAATACGGCCGAATGTTCAGGACGAATATTCACCCGAATGTTCCCTAAACATTCGTTTTCCCGGGTTGGTAGTTTTGAGGTCAAATGTTTCAAGTTCATGGCGCTCCCACACTATTCGCGAACATTCGGACGAATTTTCGAGGAAACATTTGGCAAACTTCTGGACAAATGTTCAGTGAAAAGATGGATGACTCCAATGATGATGCCTGCGTTGTTGCAGCTGAAGTTGTGCAGTCATTTCTATACCGACGCAGTAAAAGACAAAGGAGGTACTGAATGGACGTATATATTAAATACATACATAACGATATAGCCCAATGTCTATTAAGAATTAAAAAATATAATGCGATAGAAATGACACTGGCTTGTATTCAATTTCAATTATATTAAAAAGGTGACTTTAAAGCAAGTGATGAACAAAATTCCATGTAATCTTTAATGAAAATAAACTATCGATAATCGAAAAATAAGTAATGGTGTAGTTACATAATATCTGAGTGTTACTAATAATATATTTTGGTATGTTCTCTCTCTTGACCCTAAATGTCAACTTACTATTATTTACTGCTGATAATCAGCAAGGTCATTGACCTTTCATTGTTAATCGACCCCAGATGTCAAGTTTACTACAACCACGTGGATCCCCGCAACGTTGTCGTAGGTCAGTTGTGTGTACTACGACCACGTGGACCCCCCGCAGCGACAGTAGTCGTAGGTCAGTTATGTTTTGATTGACGTCACGCGCTGACGTCAAATAATATTTATTAAATTAATATTGAATCCGGCAGAAAGTGTTGTCGAACGGTACGAGGATCGATCCGGGGACTTTCGGTTAGTGAGGCCGAGACGTTACCAACAAACTGCAGTGAAACACCCACGAGAATAACGTAAGAAGCGGTAGTTATATGTCGATTCCCGTTAGTCGTTCGCTACACCTAAAAAATGGCACACCGTGCTCCCGCTCAGTCTAACCAAGGTCAATCAAATCAAAATCAAAACAACAGTCGACAGCCGATTACCGATCCGACAATATCGGTTTATTAAATTTATTATGAGAGACGTTTTTAGAAGGAAGAATACCTCTACAAAGCAAATTTGTTTCGTCTAGTACCTGTACAATGGGTGACACTAAATGGTACAAGAATCAAACTCATCACGGAATGGAGGTGAACATGTGCAAGATCAAAAAGTATCATGTAGTAACAGAACTTCTGCTAACGTGGAATATTGGCAGATACGTTTGTTGGGGGTTACTTAAGGATATGCTACAGTTTTCGATCTTCATTAATCTTTCAACCGGCCATGGATGTAGGCGGAAATATTATTGTTGTCTTTTATAAAAAACGGAGTTCTAGTTGGGTGGGATTACATTTTGTATAAAAGTTTAAAACAGCGAAAAAACTATGGATGTAAAGGATTTTGATAGAAAATTCCAAAGAATTGGTAGAATTTTCCAAAGAATTAGATTGCGGTAAATCAGAAGTAGTAGAATCAGAAGATGAATCGATGGTTTCGATGATAGTAATGAAGAAGAACAAAGAAGAAAAAAGAAGTATAAAAGTGGATTCAGTCTTATCTTAGGCACCGTCACGACAACATTGAAACTGACAAGATCTATTCATATGATGATAATGGAAATCTTCAATATGAAACTTTATTTAAAATAATAAGAAATATATTACGTGTTTTAGTCAGAAACATTTCCAATGAAGTAATTGGATTCAGACCAATGATGGCAATTGATAAGGTGCTTGCCAATGATAAATAACGAGTTTAATTATAGTTTTAACAGTAACGCTCAAGATAACGTCATGAAAAATGATGATGCAATTACCTCAGAAATAGTAGAGAAAGATGAGCATTAGATGTCTTAGTATCATTACGTAACTGATAGATTACACAAGTAAGCTTCCATTTAATCTTAAATTGGAATTGTTATTCGATCTTCCTTAGGAGACCGTCAGTTGTCTTGAGTGTGAATATTTTTAGTTTCTATATAGCAAGAAGGGAATTGTTAATAAAGAAGAATTTCTACATTTATTTTATGGAAGGATGCGTATACGAAATACTATAGTGACAAAATATTAGTTAACCTCGAATACAGACTGCAAATTTTGAAACAATGAAGAAAGTTTAATTTTCTGATATAGTAAATATTTATAATGTACTTGAAGAGTATCGAAGACCTGATACTAGATGGCTTATTGATGTGTTTCGTGCTAATGAAAAAATGAAATTTCTTAGTATGAAAACTGAAAATCGGGCAGTACATCGAGTGCTGACAGTGTATATAAGTCAAAACATGTAACTTCAAGTCAGTCTAAGTACTAAACTACATCAAGTAGATATGAATAACCAACGACCTTTGTTGAATCAAGACATTGTTGAAGGTTATTAAGTATATTCCGAGAGGCTTCATTGTGAATACTTGTTTCCTCATTAAATATTATGATTTTAAATATTATTATTATAATATTTATTACCAAACTGGAAGGCTTCAATTTAATAGTTTAACGTCTACTGATAAAGGTTGTAATAAACTGTTAAAAATGTATTACTTTTTTACTTAGTTTATTGTTTAACCATGTTTCGTGGAAGTGGAACAGTAATGGATTTTGAGTTTATTACAATACCGAAAGAAGTGTTTAATACAGAATATGATCAAGATTTATATCTTTGTAAGTACATAACAACTAGGAAGCCTTAGAAGTTATTATTTTTTTATAATGATCATGGGTATCTTGTATACCATAAAACATTTGGTTTCGATATAAAACCATTTGAAAACATCGTTCAGGAATATATAAAAAACATTTCCAGAATACCAAATTATAAAAGTAATCTTTGCCTTATTTATATCATTAAAATCTGTGAAATGATGAATCATCAATTTACGTCATAAATGACGTCTATAAATATAAGAGGCAATGCATCATCATGATTAGTATTGACCTCATACTCAAGGTTATCATTTATGGTAATGTGTATGTTAAAGGATATGAGAAGAAACAATTTGTAACTGACCTTTTGTCTGAGTTTAAAGTTAACGAAATTAATTTAGAAGATTTGAGATGTCCTAGTTTACTATTTTAGTTTAAAAAGCTTCACATCAATTAGTTTTTAAAAAATGTTATATTTCGGCTTACAATCTAAAGCCATTCTCAAACATTAGACTAGTCTTTAAAAAGTGTTAAAAAGTGTTGTTAAAAAGAGTTCTGTCAGAACTCTTTAAAAAGTGACGATACAATTATAATATTACCAGCAGATAAAGGTAGGACAACTGTAATAATGGATAAAATTGATTATGAAGATAAAATGAATAACCTACTAAATGGAGGACAATACACTAACATACATAAAGATCCAACAACAAATATAATGAATAAAGTAAAATCTGTTATAAGAAAACAAAACACTATTTTATCAAATGATACAATTAAAAAACTCTCTCCTCAATTTGCAAAACCGCCTCATATTTATGGTGTTCCAAAAATACACAAAAACGAAGTTCCTCTCAGACCAATAGTCAGTTCAATAAATTCCCCATACTACGAACTATCAAAATTCCTCCTACCAATTTTAAATCCTCTATTTGGTTCTGAAAACTCATATGTACAAAATTCTTATGATTTTGTTAATAAGATTAAGGAAGTATCAATACAGCAAGATAACCATATGGTTAGTTATGATGTGATAAGCTTATTTACAAATATTCCAGTAAAAGAAATTTTGAATATTATAAAGACGAAATTGGATAATGATAGCAATTTATCAAGCAGGACTTCACTATCAACATCATCTGTAATGGAGCTTTTAGATGTACGTGTTAATAATAGTTACTTCCAGTATGGCAATAAATATTTTCTTCAAAACTCAGGTTTACCAATGGGAGGAGTTCTCAGTCCACTTCTAAGTAATATATATATGGATTGTTTTGAAAATCTGACACTAAAAACTTGGAATGAAAAGCCTATTCTTTGGTTAAGATATCTTGATGACATTTTTTGTGTTTGGAAATCTACTAAAAATGATCATGATGGTTTTTTTCAACATTTAAATTCCATTAGACCATCAATCAAATTTACAGTAGAACATGAACAAGAAAGCAAACTTCCTTCTTTAGATGTTTTAGTTGAAAAAACAAATACAGAATTAAAAACATCAGTCTATAGAAAAAAGACACATACTGGACAGTATCTAAATTTCCATTCAAACACACCACATCACGTTAAACATGCAATTGCACAAGGACTATTCACCAGAGCATTCAAAATTTCATCAACAGAAGAAGGACTGGACCAAGAAATAAAACTTATATATCAAGAATTAAAAAACAATGACTACCCACTAAAAGTCATAAACAAGTCCTATATAAAAACCAAACAAAAAATTTTAAGTAATACAAATAAACATAATACAGAATCAAAACCTTTAACAACAATTGTTATACCTTATATCAAAGGAAAATCAGAAAAAATCAGAAGAATTAACAAAAAATTTAATATTAGAACTTCATTTGTTACAAAATCAAAAATTGGAAACTTACTAAGAAAAGTTAAACCATATAATCAAAATCAAGAAACCAAAAATGTTGTTTACAAAATTCCCTGTCAATGTAATTTAAATTATTTTGGACAAACATCTCGACCTTTAAAAAAGAGAATACAAGAACACAAAAACAGCATAAAAAATCAATTAGAAAACTATTCTAAACTTTCAGATCATGTTTTGGCGGAAGAACATACGGTGCAATGGACAACAGCAAGTATAGTATATAAAGAAAGTAAATGGAAAGAAAGAACAATAAAAGAAGCAGCATGTATGGCTGTAGAAAGCTGCATTTCACAACCTAGTGCCACCTTATGCTCAATATACCTGCCTATTATTAAATCAGAAGTATTAAATAAAATTCAAAATTCAAAATTTATAGGTGACTAAACAATTTTTTATCAAAATTTATATAGTATATATTCAACTATTTTCATTGATCAAATCATCTGTTATATATTTTTTTAAACATATGATCTATTAATTAATTTATATAATATTTTAAAACTATTTATGTTGTCTAATGTTTGAGAATGGCTTTAGATTGTAAGCCGAAATATAACATTTTTTTAAAAACTAAGTGATGTGTAGCTTTTTAAACTAAAATAGTAATGAACACCATCACGAAAAAAACATACCGTCAAGAAATGTCCTAGTTTAAGAATTATCAGAAATCAAACTTGACCATAGTAAGTTTGTAACTGATCTATTACGGCCGATGTTAGCCGATTTTTTCCTCCTAACTTTAGGCCATCCGAGAGAACTAATCCTTTGTTGTCAGACTAGCTTGCGTAGCCTAGTGCCCATTCTCTTTTGTATATGGCCTATGCATTCCAATTTTTTTTTATTTTACAGTCATTACCATACGGTGACATTTCCTCAATAGCTGCAAAACCCTTGGAGTCACCATACCCAAGGCATCGGGTATAGCGCACATTGTATGCCGGCAAGGACCGACTGAAGATTTCTTTGGCCCCACGTACCTCCATCCCACCACTCGGACCGCTAGTTACTTACACATGAAGTAAGATGTTCACCAGAACTCCTTTTAGGGCATGTACAGTGTTTAGAAAGTATGGCAATATCTACAACTAGGCCAGTATCAAAACTTGTCGCAGTTACTACTCCATTCCGGGAGGTAAAACCACGTTTCTGCCACGTTCCATCTATAGCTACGGGGATATCACGTTCTCCTTCGTTTACTTCTACTGCCTGTTCTATAGCATTTTTCATGCTTTCAAAAGCAACATCCTCAATACAGCTTCCAATAGTGTTCACATAGACTAAAAACTTACTTGGTGGAGGCGGTACATTCAGAATTCCACACAACGTTTTAGCGGCTGTTAGACCTTTACCAATGGATCGTAAACCATAAACTAGTCTAGCATTTACTTCAAACTGATTTGTTGCTGGTACATTTAACTTGGCTGATGAAAAGAAGCTATGAACTGACATACAATTAGTACATGACAATTCCAATTTACTGGCTAGGCCTATGTTGGAAGGGTATGTTGGAAAGGGCCTATGTTATGATAATGCTCGCAGAACCACACGCAGAACAACTTACGAACTGAGACAGAGCATTTGACAGCAACTCCAAATTTACAATAATATTTACATTTTCTTTCTTATTGTATGCATCATATTTCAAATCTAAATTCCCAAGTTTCCTTTTGGAAGCACTGTCTACACCTTCGAATGATCTAGGTTTCCTCATGGGAGTAGACCTAGGACTAGGGCTGGAGTCAGAAACTTGGTCATTAGTCTCATTACCAACTCTAGGTAAAGGCTTTCCTACATTTTTTCGTTTCTTGAACACTTTTTCAGGTTTTCTAGTCTTCTAGGCATTGTAAATGCAATATAAAACTAATAAACACTGCACTAGAAATAATAATTTATCAAAACCACAACACAAGTTTAGAAAACTTGCAAAACAATAAACTTTGAACAAGAAAGAATGAGAAATGTAAACAAACAGAACAGACGAACACTGAATAGTAAGTAAACAGGTTAGCCAACCAGACAAAACATTATAACCAAAAAATATGAAATGTATACTATAACTAGACCTACCGGTACACCAAATATGATCTAGAGTGCTAAGGACGGCTGGGATAAAGTACCAAATCCATGCGTGCAATCATATACAAATATATTTTTTAAACCAGTAATTAGTAGCCGAAGTTTTGTGTATTTTATATCAAATTGTTCAGAACAAAATGGCCTATCAGAAACTAATATTAAAAATTTTTTTTTTTTCATTTTTCACCGACTGGGTCCCCTAAAACCAGTTATAACGAACCATTTTGGAATTGGGAATGTATTTTCTGTATTTTCCTCATTCAGCCGTTGTTTTCTTTTCACTCCTTGTAGAGGTGGACGTATGTAACATTTTACAGGTGTTTCAAAATACTCTAACTCTCCTTTTCGTTTACGTTTAGAAGTTGCATTTTCTGTTATTTTTCTTTAATTTGATGTTGTAACTTTTCTCCTTCCTCCGAAATCTTTTTAAGTAGCTCAGCAATGGGTTTTAGCTTCTTTTCTTACATCTCTTCACTATCCAACATTTCTTTTTCATAGATATATGCTTTTGTTTGATATTTTTTCGTATTTGAGTGATTTCCTTTATAACCTTCTCTTTATTTTAATTTTCTAAAACCTCGTCAATGGAAAGTATGGAAGAGGGCATAATGTCTAACTCGGATGACGAATTCAATACAAATGATTGAAAGGAAAAAGATGAGAAGTTAAATTACCTCCCATCACCTATCATAATCTTATAAAAATATCAAAGCCTCTACGATACCGACCTTTGTTTAAATCACTATCCTTGTGTATTACAACACACCCATTTTTTTGTCATATCCCAAACTTTTAAACACACGTACTTAAACTGAGTGAAACTCATATCAGGACTGACATGATCTCTCGATAAATGTGATTTAAACTGCAATCATCTTGTCTAAATATAATTATAAGATGCGCATTGTCTCTAACTAACTGTTCAGGAATAAAACTGTAAGTTTGACACTCGTAAAAGTGTCAATATTGTTATGACGACCAATTGAAAAGTTGTTTTTAATATTATTCTGCTTACTGCAAGCAATATCATTACAGAATTTCCCTCAATCTCACTTGGATGAGGTACTTCATCGTTGTCTAAATAAGGATGAACCTATTCCATCTAGAATTGACAGTACACACTCTAGCAATTTGTACTTCTTTTGATACAATGATTTTGAAAAAATTTATACATTGTTGAAAAAAAACCCTTAGGTGAGAATAATAAATTTAAAAGTAAACTGGTTTTCCCACAATTGGAAGGACCAACTATCAAACATTTGATTGTGTTTGGTAATAAACGTCCGTGTCTTTTCATACTCTTCTCTTTTCTTATCAACTAATATGACTAAACTGACGATTGGTAGGGTTACAGACTGTTTAAGGAACTTAATAACTATCGTAAATCCTTTTTATCAATCCAGGAATCATGTGATTTATCGAGAACCAGCCAACGCACTAACAATCTATCACCTTTTCTCTTTATAATTTTTGTTCAATCAAGTAAGTATCACCAAAACTTGTTTTACGTAACTCCTCTTGATAAAATCCGCCTTTAATTACACTATCTTTGCTGTCTTTTAGTATGTACGTAACTGGTCTAGTTTTTTGTATTTTCCATACTGTGTAAATCTCATTACTCCACCTTGGTCAATAATCTTTATTGAATTGTTTAGTTAATCTACTCATTCTAACTCTATCACCTATATCAAACTTAGAATGACTATTGTATTTCTTTCTATTTTCAGCTATTCGTAATATAATAGCTGAAACTTCTTGTTCATTTTCAAT
>JAQJVL010010269.1:0-12946 GCA_035578905.1 Stictocephala bisonia
CACCCCCTCCCCTGCAATTGTAATTTAGCCTGACATGATTGATAAGTTCCCCCAAAATGGATTAAAAAAAATGAAAAGTTGAACTTAGCCGATCTGGTGGACACAAACTCGAATCGTCCCCCCCTCCCTTCGAGCCATCCCGGTCAGCTGTCTACTTTGTTATCGCTGTGGTGGTCACTCCGCCACAACGTCAGTATTTTGAAACTATACTTACCGTAGTCGGGTGGCGCCCCGAACACACTCTGAGTGCTGTAGGAGACCTAGAAATAAATAATTTCCATCGTTTAGGCATACAGTTACATGCTTTTCGGTGAGAGTTGAGAGTGAGGCTCCACCTAGACTGTCGCTGTCACTAGGGTGCCGGCCAATAAATAGAGGGTGTTCATATGGACCCTTAATTTACAACAGGCTGATTCATTGGCATCCCCAGTTGGCAGTCAGGCTCAGGCAGAAAGGGAAGTTCATCACTACAGCAACTTTTGAACACCTGTGAATCGGCCTAGGACCCGAGTCACATCAGCCGATTCACTCTCAACTCTCGCTGAATAGAATATGAATAATAGAATATGTGAAACCATTGAACCATAACTGATGGCAATACCATTTATACATTAAGTGATATGATTTATTTATGCATAATTTATTTTAACAATTAGTCCATAGATTTTGTTAAACTCTCTCAATGTAGTTACCAAGTAAATATCGTTTATGGTAACCGTAAATGGGAGCGATACAACATTTAAAATATAAAATCCATTTAATAAAATCAAATCCATTCATCAGAATTGCAGCATGGGTCTGACGGACCCGGCAAAAAAAAGCCCAATAAACTGATAAACAGAGTTATTGACGGTTTTGTTAAATAAATTAGTAGCTTTGTGTGTTTTCTTAACAATGAAATAGTTTTTTCTCCATAAATATCAAATTTTGTTTCCTCAGCGAACAAAAACTAAGATTAGTCATAAAAATGAGGTTTTATTGCATGTAATACAGAATTCTTCTAAAAAATGGTTTTATTGCTCTTTATTCAACAAAACCTACGTAGGTAGTATCTCTGAAACCTAAATAAAATAGTTTTTGTCATTTTAATATTTTAGTTAGTATTCTAAAAAATTAAATTTTTCATTAAAGGTCAGGTAAACAATGTGTTTAGAGTTTTTCTTCAAATTTGCAACAAATATTAGCACTGTGTGCATTTTAGTAAACTAAGTTACACACTTTACAATGATTCTATTTTTTTTTTTTTAATATAATCAGTACGTTATAATATACACATATATATATTTAGGAGATCATTTCATTTTAGTTTTGGTTTAGATAAAACATGAAGCTACAGAAAATTTCAACCTCGTAGGTGTATTTGGGGGTGAGCTATATGTAAAATAAAATACCCTCGGGTCTGTCAGACCCATGGTGCCCTGTTAAGCGTTAAGTTTTTTGAAGTAATGAACGACATGGAAGCTTTAACATAGTGATGATGGATACCTTTTCCAACATAGTGTTAACAGAATATAAAACTAAATCTACTATTCATTATTAACTATATTAATACAATTATTTTGAAACAAAACACATTGAATCAAGCTGATTTACAATTGAACTTAATACATATATTAAGCTCACATTTTTGTTTAGCTAGGGACCGCAATCAAGTTGACAAATATAATTTGATTTATCTTTACATCACTGAACATGTAATTCTTTACCTTATAATTTATGATACTTATGATTAATCATCTTAAAGGGATGATTACTACCATATTCCTCTTATTTTAAACTTTTGATGTATGTCATAATGGCGTAATACATCAAATAGGGTTTACTATTTTAAGATATGACCTACTCCTACAACTCTGAAATTCTCAGACCTTCCCTAAACTAAACTAAACTACCTTCATAAACTATATTTGCCTATTTTTTACGTAAAAAGTAAGAGGATGTTGTGGATTTTTGGGACACACTTTAATATGCAAGGACTATGGAAATATTGGTTACAAGTAGACTGCTCACTCTTATGAGTCCTACGAAGCCGGTTTGCTTGTTCTGTATAATTAGTTTCTGTTCTGTTTTCACAGGTAGCCAGTAGTGGTCTTCGCCTCTCTATCTCTGTACCGGGTCTTTGGACCGGTACATTTCGTTTTTTTTCGTCGTTGTCTGCCAGGCTGCCTGAGACCGCTCGTGCCTGGCGTTTCGCTTACTTTGGCGGCCGTTGGCTCGGACTCGGTCGTTCCGTGTTCCAGCCTTTGTCTGTCAGGTTGGCCTTCAATTTGACTGTCTACGCCTAGAGGCTTCAAGACATGCAGGGTTAGAGACTCCTAAAACTCCAGGGTCCTTGAGTAGGACGTTTCTACCCTCAGCCTGCCGTCCGGGGATGGTCAACCATTCTACCACTGCGAGCCTGGCCTGGGGACCATGTGATTGAGCGAGCTCTGCCCCTCACTGCCCTCTCTACTTCTCGGGCAATTTTCTTCAGTCCTCAGGTCAGTGCGTTCCATTTTGTTTCCCGGCGGCTGAGCTGGGGGGGTTTGGATGGCATTAAAGAAAAAAAGTGAAATGTAGAAAAAAAGAAAGAAAAAAAGAAAAAAAAATGTTTGTGGAACTTTATGTGGCCTAGGCCTACAACTAGAGCAAAGTGATTTATGCAACTCAGCCATGGGGACCTATATGTGTATTTTTTTTATTATTAAGGGAAAAGAAAACTTGAAATACAAAAGGAACCTTTTGATGTTAATATTTATTTATATCTATATTTCTTGTTATTTAGTTTATTTTGTTGTTAGATATTTTAGAGTTTATAAGTTCAAAAGAGTTGGATAAAAGTTGTTCGATATTCTGTAACACTATTAATAATTATTTTACATAATGTCTCAACCCTTAGACACCACCCCTTAAATATTATGACGACATTGAATAAAATATATTAACTCACCTACATCTTCAACTATTTTATATTTCAATAGAATGTAATTAATTTTTATATTTTTTTTCAAGCGTAAAACAATATTTAATGCTACTTTCCAACTCTAAAAGTCAACCATTGCAACATCACAACCCATATAAACCTTCATATTTTATGAATATGCATCGATTTGCATGAAAATGTGGAATTAAGCTCAAAACATTAGCTAGTTTGAAAGACACCCTATGTATTTAGGTGCTTATCATTTGTTGGGGGCTACACTTACCCCTTATTGTAGAAATTCAAAGAATTGCATTTTATACTCTAGTACAGAATCAAATCATATCCCAATACGTTGTGAATATGGATTTATTTTCTAGAACATTTTTGTGATTTTTAGTAATTTTTGAACCCTCAAACTACCTCTATTAAGAAAAAAAAAAAAAAAAAAAAAAAAAAAATAATTTTTCGGAATAGTATATCATTGTACAGTATAAGTTACTTAAAAAAGGTTTTGAGGTGTAGTAGCTAAATTTTTTTACCTTTGAGATTTCAGCTGCACAGTCTCTAAGCAATACCTACTATAGTATAGTTCTGGTTTTTATTTCTGTTATTCTTAATATATGTCTTTTTATAAACAGAACTGTCTGCTGTGTAATCAATACAGCTGAGAAGTTGTTTTGGAAAAACAACATTGTTATGTGTTTGTTTATTTACATCACATCAAAGTTTTGACTGTTATGTTTCCTAGGTTACAACAAAGTTTTGGAAAATAGTTTTGTGATAGTTTTTGTTTACAAATGCCTAGAATAAAGAAAAGTAAACTTAGTGTAAGTAATAAAGTGAGAAATGCGGCAAGGAAGAGATGGACATCAACATCACATAGGCCTACTTTTCCTAACCAAAGGTTAGATGCTCTACTTGAGACTAGGCCTGGAGCTCTCCCAGAGACCACATTTGAATCTGGTAATGTATTACCAACTCATGATCATTCAAATGATGATTCAGTAACAAATAGGCCTATTTCTAATGATGACCCAGAGGAACCGGATAGGCCTAGGCCTACTGGTTTTGCCCTGTACAACTCGTACAAAAATGATTTTCAAGCTAGTCACGATGCGCCTAATTATGTTTTTGTTGACATGAAACTTTTAACAGATTTTATATGCCAGTTCCCATGCACTAACTGCTTGAATTCAAGCCTTACTGTGGACAGTACCAGTACAATTGGGTATGCCACCTTAGTGAAATTTACTTGTTCATCGTGTGGAAATTTATTTAGTTTCAAGACATCGTCACGGTTAGGTGTTAGTGAGTCTTCTAGACCACCATACGACATCAATAGAAGACTTGTTCAAACCTTTTCATACATGGGAAAAGGTCATAGAGGCCTTGAATCATTTAGTATGGGTCTAAATATGAAACCTATTACGATTGGTGCTTATAATAAGCATAAGAGAGCCATATGCACCGCAGTTTCACAAGATGTGACAATATCACTTGAGCAAGCTCGGTGCGAAGTAAAGAAAAGTTGTACTGATCTTGATGAAGTTTCCAGTAACAAGCCATTCAATATAGCTGTCAGCTATGATGGCAGCTGGCATAAAAGAGGGTTTACCTCAAAGTACGGTGTTGGGTGCTGTATAGAAATAACAACAGGGCTCGTAATAGACTTTGAAGTGCTTTCTAAATATTGTGGATTGTGTGAAAGGAAAAAAGTCTTATTAGGTAAAAATTCTAAGGAGTTTCTGGAATGGTTTGAGCACCACAAACCCAACTGTCACCGTAACCACACTGGATCATCACCAGCAATGGAAACAGCTGCTGCAGAGATCATTTGGCGTCGTTCGGAAAGCTACGGTTTACGATACACGACAGTCGTGTCTGATGGGGATGCCAAAGCATTTGCTCATCTAAATTCAATAGATATTTATGGTGGAGAAGAGCTGGAAAAGGTTGAGTGCCTCAATCATGTCGCCAAACGGCTTGGGACTGCCCTACGCAATAAGGTAAAAGATCACCGTGGCACCGGAGACGCTCTCGGAGGTAAAAGTGAAGGAAGCTTGAAAGTTTCTACCATAAACAAGCTCACTGGCTATTATAGAAATGCCATTCAAAGTAATTTAGGTGACATTTCTAAAATGAAAACAGCACTATATGCTACTCTTGACCATTGTTCCTCAACTGACCTAAAGCCTAAACACAACAAGTGTCCACCAGGTGAGCGTTCGTGGTGTTTTTTCCAAAGAGCTACTGCTAAAGGTGAGAAACCTGAATCCCACTCTAAAATGATAAAAACACCTCTATCAGAACATGTAGTTGAAAAAATAATGCCTATATACAAAAGGTTGACCTCTGATCAATTGCTACAAAAATGTATTGCGGGTAAGACACAAAATGCGAATGAGGCGTTGCATCAAGTATTGTGGACAAAGTGCCCTAAAACAGTTTTTGTTTCAAAACCCACAGTTTTAATGGCTGTTAGCTTAGCCATCTGTGAATACAACACAGGCAGAAACAATCACTGACAGCCAATGCAGGATGGGAATAAGTCCAGGCAACTACACTATAAAGATTGCAAGAGCACTAGACAAAAAAAGACTCCGCCTTGCAGAAAAAAGAAAAGATGTCAAATTTCAAGAATATAGAAAGAAAAAGAGACAGGCTATTCTTCTAGAAGAAGAGAGGCTAAAAGAAAAGGAAGGACCAACCTATGGTGCTGGAGAGTTTTAGGAGACCTTGGCATTATAAAATGGTAAGTTTTCTAACTGTTATGTTGCTACTACAGCGCTTTATCGAAACCCATGTTATTCTCTATGTAATAAATATTTTATGATATCTAAAAAAAACCTTGTTTGGATTCTTTGATATTAATAGGTTGATGAAGACTTAATAACTATTATTATAAATGGCTCAAAAAAGGGGTAGGGCCTACTTAACTTGTAAAACCATTGATCAACATCTTTTCGTGCCATGTTTTTTTGTATCGTCGTTTACCGAAGTTTTAAATTTACGTGTTTTATCTTACATAATGTGTTATAACTTTAAAACTATTTAAGTTAGCCTCCTGAAATTTTTTGTGTGTGTTTTATATGCATGTACCTAAAATCTCATGCATGCATTTGATCATTAGACGTCCTTGAGAGGATTAAAAAATGTTAAAAAAATAAAATTATTAAAAAATAAAACTTTTAAATTGATTTAGGTATAACTTTTTTTAATTTTCGGCCTATCATAAAATAAATGCATCACTTTTTAGAACATACCATAAGCTTTAAAATGATACCTCAAAAATATTCCTAGGACTTACAGTTTTTAAGTTATAAGAAATTGAAAAAAAACTTACAATTTTTTAAAAAATTAAGGGTGGGGGGAGGGGGGAGTGACAAAAAAATTTTTAGATATGTTTTTTGTCTATTTATACCATTATAGTTCATAAAAACTTAGTTTTAAAAAAATATGTTGGTTGGTATGGATTTTGGAAATTTCAGTAGAGACTCCCCTTAATTTCATTAATCTATTAAAGAAATGAATTCATTACTGTAACTTTTCGATCCTTAAACTGGAAGAATGAAAACAATATGATACACAATTCTCATTCAATTTCCAGCATCAACAAATAAAACGAAAATACAAATGTTCAGTACAAAAAGCTATATTTTGTATACCAACAGGTTTTACATAACATTATCAGTTTTTGAATAATTTTAAAGAAAATAAAATTTTTAGAGGAATTACGAAAATACTCTTTTTACTTTAAACTGGATTTTCCACAAAACTAAGCAGTTTAAACACGTTAAACTGATGTAACGTATTTTTAGTACAAAACTTACGTAAATTGTAAATGGATAAAGATTGGCTTCAAGTGGGGTCGTTATGACGGGGTATTTTTGTAGTTGTTACAACAAATTAAACCGACTTTATTTTTGTTATAACTTACCTCAGTGCTAATGTAAATAACATTTACTAATGATAATGTTAACGTTTTTCAAGCTCTTTCGAAAAGATTCTATAAGTGGTTCCTAAATGACTTAACGTTTTCCAGCTATTTAGTGTTATAATGTTTGCATTCCATGAACAATAGTTTACATTCAGCAAGCCATAACTCAGTTAGTATTGGGTTTACAGTAATAATAAAAAATAATCTCCTTCTTTTTTTAGAAGCTTTGTATTTTCATTGTATGTTTTTTTAGGATAAAATGTTCACTTTTGGAGTTATGTTTTAAAAAACCGAGAATAATGTGTTTTTTAATAAAAAATTAAAATCTTCAGTCGTCAGCAACTAAAAAATATTGACTCTAAAAAAATGGTAAAGAAAAATTTTTCCTTTAAATTAATTTTTCTATTGAGAACAGTGGTCATTTTCAACGTAAAAATTCCCATCCCCGAGATTGGGTGGTTACCACCCCCCGAGTAAAAGTGCATATCGACATAGGGTAGATTTTTATCTTTCATCTATTCCCATTATACATGCACATATTTAAGGAAATTATTTCATATTCAACAAAATCTGAGCAGAAAACCTTCATATCCTGGAATATATTCCTGCCAATTATTTTCAACAGTAGGCCTATAGCTTATTTTTCAACAATACGTCACCAAACGGTTACTGTCAACTTGTAAAAGAAATGATATTTAGTTTCTTATCATACGTAATATAAATCTCCCGAAGAAAAAATATACAATAAACTACGCTAGAATTTGGAAGAGGAAAATTATAATTTGAGAGGATGAAAGCTTTATCTATCTATTATTACTTATTATCTATGTAAAACACATTTATATAATTTTTGAAAGAATTACAGCTTTTAGTACACTATATACTTACGAATGCTATAAAAAGAAGTGTTACCCCTACAAAGTCCATGTTGGCAATGAAGTGACAAGTCAGGCAGCTACGTCTTTTTATACTCATAGTTACGAGCGTCATCTTTGCAGCTATACAAAGACAGAATCGACATCATCCATGTCTGTATCATGACATTGATAGCCATGTGGAGTTATTTGTATTTGCGATCGTCACTTTTATTTTAGCAAGAGATAGTTCCATATAAGCTATTTTCAAAAAATTCTTAAAGAATGATTGTTTTGTTTGAAATACATGTTATTTCATGTATTATGTCTTCCTATGTATAAAAACAATATGATTGAAATTTATTTTCTAAACTTACTATGCATGGAAGTACGAGTATATTAGCCTATTTAAAAAAATCATATAATATGTTTTTATTTGACTGATTATGATTAAATAAATAAGTAAAATAACTACATTAGATATAAACACTGAAGATCCAGCTAAAGGTAGAGGTCAACATGCACATAAAGAATACATGCTGTAACTTTTTGGAGAAAAAATACACACTTTTGCATATATAATCTATGATTAGACTTAGATATATTATGAACTATGATTAGGTTACATATGAAACTCTCGTACATGTGTACTGTTAAGTGACCCAGGAGCACAATATTCAGCAGTGGAGTAATCCAGGAACAAAGCGTAGTACGCAGTAAATGTACAGTGCATTGGCTCCCCAAGATAATCCAACAAGATGCTGCTCAATGTTAGTTCTGGTTCTCACTTTAGGTGTGCTGTTTTATCTAAGTGACTTTTAAAACAGAGATATCGATCTAAACTGACCCCCAGGTACTGTGGATGCTCATTTTGTTTCAGGTTAGCACCATCGATAAGATGTTCAATTTCTGAATAGCTAGTCTATTACTCAGGTCAAAGCAGGTTACTTCTGTCTTTGTTGGCTCGGGCTTTAGTTTCCATGTTCTAAAATAATGATTGAGGGGTAGCTAGATAAAGAAGGGTAAGTGTACTTTCCGTTTTTGTAATAATAATATACAACTAAACAGACAATAACAGCAACCAGTGTGGCTCCCTCATTGCAAGCCCTCTACCATGGCTTCCAGCACTGTGTAACATAGCAGTAGTAACTGGGGGGATATGGAACAGGGCGAGGGCGAGAGGCCGGTATGACGGGATCGGACGGCCATGTGCGGCACGTACTGCAATCCCGTCAAACCAATCTCCCGGCCATTTGCAACCCCGTCAAACCAATCTCCCCGGCCATCTTGGATCACGTGACTTTGTGCCGGCCATCTGCAATCCCATCAAACCAATCTCCCCGGCCAAAAGGGCGAGAGGCCGGTATGACGGGATCGGACGACCATGTGCGGCAACGTACTGCAATCCCGTCAAACCAATCTCCCCGCACGATGGGCGAGAGGCCGGTATGACGGGATCGGACGACCATGTGCGGCAACGTACTGCAATCTCGTCAAACCAATCTCCCCGCACGATGGGCGAGAGGCCGGTATGACGGGATGGGACGACATGTACGGCAACGTACTGCAATCCCATCAAACCAATCTCCCCGGCCATCTGCAATCCCATCAAACCAATCTCCCCGGCCATCTGCAATCCCGTCAAACCAATCTCGCCGGCCATCTTGGATCACGTGACTAGGAGGTGGGATATGGAACAGGGCGAGGGCGCGAGGCCGGTATGACGGGATTGGACGACATGTACTGAATCCCGTCATTCCAGCCTCCCGCCTTGGCGTATTCCCGTCAATCCAATCTCCAGGTGCGCGTTTTTTTTTTTTTTTTTTTTTTTTTTTTTTTTTTTTTTTTTTTTTTGATGACGCCATGATGGACTTCTGCCACCAGATGTCTTTGTTTCTTCTTCTTCGGTTTTTTTGTGCGCGCTTTTTTTTTGATGACGTCATGATGGGCGAGGTGACTTCTGCCCGCCAGATGTCGTTGTTTCTTCTTCTTCGGTTTTTTGTGCGCGCTTTTTTTGATGACGTCATGATGGGCGAGGTGACTTCCAGTGTCCGTCGTTATGTTTTTTTTTTCAGCCAGCTGTTTTTTTCATCGGTAAATTATACGTGTGTGATGACGTCGTCACGAGGAGGTTGGTATTCGAAGGGCGACCATTATTTTATTTTCATCAGATCCAAATACACGATGTTGTTAGCCGACGGGTTCACTATTGGACGGTTGTCCTGATCTACGATCGTTACGGTGATCACTTGAATCACCTTCAGTTGGCCGTCTATTGGAGCGTAATATCGCTCACGCGGGCATTCCGATATCTTGTAACCACGTGGCACGGCCGGGAAGAACGTGTATAAAATGCGATGTTCCTGGTGTTTGTGCGCGTGTAAGTCGTGATTGCTGTAGCTGTTCTCCACTAGGTTGCATTGGATTTCTATAGCGTCCACAGCTCGTAGATTCGGCGGATTCGACCCAATCTTGGTTCGATCGGCCTCGAAATATAACAATTCACCTTCCTCAGAATCAGCTTCTTTCCGGTTATTGGTGCCGTCTTTGGCCTTTGATTCTGTTTGTTCAAAGCCCAAGAGTCTTCTAACCGTGGTGTCCAAAGCGAATTTCAACGGTGATACAATAGACACGACTGTTCCGTGCTTCGCTTTCGAGATGATGAATTTGCCAGAATCTATGTCCACCACACCTAACGAATCGATGAAACGTCTACACGTTTTTTCCAGAGATTCCAAGGTGTAATGTCCCTGTTCCAGTGTTAGTGTCCTGACAGAATCGTTCGGGCTGTCAGCGGCCGTTCGAGCTGGCCAGAAATGCACGTTAGCAATTCTCGGTAAGTTCAGGATGTTGTTGTCCGAATAGAATCCGCATAGAGCCAAACGGTAATCACTGGCATCGTCCAAGTGGATCGGGTGTTCCAGGTGAAGTGTGATCACCGGACCCTGCCCGAATAGTTTCAACAAAGGCATTTTATATCGCTCGGTCAACACTACACGCTTATATTATTTGGTCATTTGTTTCTGGTGTTCTCGAAACAGTGTACCCGTTATGCGTATGAGATCAGTCAAATCCCTATCGTACTCTTCGATTTTATTGTACAATTTCGTTTCCAACGCGTTGAGCCGTTGATCGGTTTTAGTTTGAAACTGTGAGAACTCAGATCGCAACGCGTCTTGCTTCGATCCGGTCCCACACTCTCCGAAACGATTAATACAGAACTTATGACTGTACATGCTGACACGGTATTAACTCCTACACATGTCTTATAATCGGAACAAAAGAATTAAGTTTTTTTTTTAATATAGTCTATACAGTGCGCAACTGGATGTTGTACGTAGTGCCTATTTTCTCTCCTCTCGACAGTTGTAACGTTTCGGGGATGGGTTCTTTAGGAACGAATACTTCTGCGTAGCGTTTTGGCAGGAACACGTCGATCTCCTCACAGCCATTGTCGGCTAGCGATCGGTCCAATAGTGTGGCCACCGGAATCTCACCGTATTTGGTTTGTACGATTCTCATGCGTTTCACAGGGTAGAACGTATTTCCGTCCAACCGATCGAGTCTCACGGTTTTAGAGAACTGTAGTGTGGCTTCGTTGAACCGTTGTACGAAGCTGGCCATGTTGTGTTTAAAACGTAGTCGGACACGTTTACTCTCACTCTCTTATTATATTAGGGTGACGGGTGTACGACGTCCAGCTGTCTATCAATTAGCTTGATCTTTTCGTTCGTTCGTCTTTCGAACTCGCTAATTTTGTTGTTTAGTTCAACGAGTTCTACTCGAACTACAACGTCGTAGTTGTGTTTAGATCTAGTGACGTTACAGATACGCCTGTGTCCTTTGATCTGTACACAGTCCGGTTGCGATGTGGTGTCGAATACTTTGCTGAAAACGTTTGCGACCTCGTCCAACTGTGTCTTGGTGACAAGATCGTTTTTGTCGACACCCTTCGAAGATGATGCGATCCTTTTGTTGCCGACGCTGATGTAGTTTTCAGACACTTTTATGGCGTCTACAAGTGCATCGGTTTTCGACAAATGACCCATCAGTTTGTTCTCGACTTGTTCAAACGCTTTTGTCATTTCGCTGTTAAACTCCTTTTTCAAACTTCCTATCTGAGATTCTAAATAATCCCGACTAACACCACTACCACCAGCACCACCACCCACCAACACTGTCTGCTGAACATTCCGTATCACCGAATCTGTCGATTAGAAAACCACCGTCATACCCACCAGGACATCCATCCATATTTGTTGTCCCTTATATCATTCACAATTGTGTTCCAATTCACGTGTCCGTCGCACTTTGAATATCTGCGCAATACTTCTAAACACAGGTGGCCGCAGATTGGTGGATCTTCGAAATTCTGGATGCCACAGTCGTTGTACACCAGACCGTCACCACCGTTCAGATAGCGAACCAACTCTATTGGTGGTGGAGCGTCCCCGTACGAGTCGAAATAGAACTTGTTCCTGTCACCGACCTTGACGTAGCACGTCCAGTGAGTGCCGTCGGAATCGACATCTCCCAGGTTTAGGATTCCACATTCCGTGTGATTTGACGTGACCGGTAGTAGCTGTCGAACAAACACTCCGCGAAAGTTTTTGATTGTCAACACGTCGTTGGCGTATCGTTCGATTTCACCGAGTGAGAGAGGTTCTATTTTTTAAATAACAACGAGTCCAACTTCATATTGATGCAACGTTTGAGACCGCTACCTTTGGGGTCTTTAGTGATTATCGAGTCCAACTCGTTGTCGATGAGGTCTTTCAACCACGGTATGAACCTCTCTCGAAGTAGCGGTGCGATATTCTTTCTAACCAAAGGCGAAAGGAACCGTTTGCCACCGGGAACATCGTCTTCAATAAAGTTCATCATTTCCTTCAACAGACCGCCTTCCTTGTTTTTCATCAACTGGTCGTAGCTGAGCGCTAACCGAACGCCGGTCTTGTTTTTGACGGCTTTGCTTACGGCTTTGTGTTGCAGTTCGGTGAGCAGTATGTGATCGCTGCCACCACTGATGTTGTCGTGCGAAAGACCGATCACCACGGTCCTGCGTTTCTTGTAAGCGGTTTTCATTTTTCGCTTTTGTTCATCAGACAGACGGATCTTGTGTCTGTGCAGTTCACTCATATTGGTTTCCACCGGTACACTAGTAGCACATACAGCCTAAATATCGTTTTTTCGACGTGACGCCCACTGAAAAAAATACAACGAACGTCCAACCACCATAGTTTAAAAAAATCA
>JAQJVL010010270.1:0-12944 GCA_035578905.1 Stictocephala bisonia
TCTTTTATTTCTAATAATGTAGTTCTTGATTTTTTAAATCTTTTTTTAAGTAGATTTATTTAACATATTATCAATTAATGTAGGATTGTAACCGTTGTAAAGAGCAATATCTTTAATATATATAAAAGTACTTTTTCGAAATTTGCTTTAATTAAGGGTGTTTTAATCTATAAATCATACTATGGAATGCAGTTATTTTTTGAGCTGGAGGATGATATGAATCATTAGATATGAATCTGTTTGTATGCGTTGGTTTTCTATAAATATCAAAATCAAGTTTCAGATAATATGGGCTTCTTGAAATTAGTATGTCTAAAAATGGTAATTTAGAATTATATTCAGATTCATAAGTAAATTTTATTGTTGGGTAAAAAGAGTTCAATTGCTTAAGAACGTTTTTTAAATTTTGATTGTATTAAATACTGCAAATATATCGTCAACATATCTAAACCAATATTGAGGAAAATATGGTATTGCTTCTCAAGCTTTTGTTTCAAAATTGCTCATGGATAGGTTGGCTACAAAACAGGACAGTGGATTTCCCATGGCAGTACCTTCTGTTTGTTGATAGAATTTATCATTGAATTGAAATATATTTTGGTTCATACAGGTGTTAACCAATATCAAATATTCTTCTTTTTCTTCTTTGCATAAATTTATTGATGTGAACCATTTTTCAAATAATTTCATTGTTTCTTTTAGAGTAACATTTGGATATAGAGAAGAAACATCAAAATAAATCATTATTTCATCTTCATGGTATCGATTTTTGATGGCTAAAGATGGAAAAGGATCAAGTTGTTATAGTTTTTGTGTTAACCATTTTGATAGGTTGTAGTTTGGAGCATTTATTGAATTTACAATGGGACGCATACTTTTTCCTGGTTTATGAATTTTAGGTAAGCAGTATTGTCGTAGGATGGAAGGATTAGGAATATGTAAATGTTTAATTAGATCTGGATTTATCAACGTTTTGCAGTGTTTCAAAGAATTTATTGTACATAAAATAAATTTTGATAAAGGGTTTTTATTTATGACTGTGTAAGGACCAGAATTTAACATGTTCGTTGCTCTACTAAAATAATCTGTTTTGTTCAGTTTAACAAAAGCATTACTTTTATCAGCTTTTAGATAGAATACGTCTTTGAATCTTAAAAACAATATTGTATTGTATAGCACTACATATAGAAATAAGTATTAATGTTGCTAAGTCTGCATTCAGTGGTACTGGATTTTAGACCCTTAATAAACCACTTAACTCGGTCAATATTATGATTGTATTCTTTTTCATGAATGCATTACCCTAAAAGGGATGCAAAGGCTGCTGATTTTTTTCTGGAGCCAGCATACTTTCAATATTAAACATAATCTTCGTTGTAACAAAAAAACTACAGAAATAAATAGAATACAATTTAAAATGTGCCGTTGTGTTGATTTTTGCGCTCGTCTGTCCTTTACTGACTGCGACACAACGCTAGGCAGTGCATCAACAAAACTTTATTATTTTACCAAAATGTAACCATTCGAGAAAACGTTTTCTTTTATTTAATACATAAGAAATTAGAAAAAAACCCAAATTGTGCTGTTTTAGTTTAATTTTGTAGTAATGTAATACAGTAAATAACATTGATTATTGTGAACGTATAGTGGGAAAACATTTTTTTTGTATCCTTGTATTTAAACTAAATATTATATTAAAATAAAATGTTAGACAGGTGTTTATACTGTTTAGAAATAAGTGAAAATTGTCTTTATTGTTTATACAAATGGCGAGGTTAGGACTACATAGTCTTACACTCTGTATAGTGTATAGACCTAAACTCTTACACCTAACCGTTACTACTGTTTATGAGGATTAATAAAATATGACCAATCTAGATAGGAATCTTCAAAACATCTTCATAAGGGTCATTTTTCAATGAAGCCGAATTTGTTGAGCCCGAAATTCTAAAGAAAATTCTCCCCTCCAAGATCGTATAAATGGGAATTGGAATATCTCAACCACGTTAGCTCAACCCTCATTTCAGAATATAAATCTACTGCTTCCGAACTTCTCAATAATAGTTAAGAAGTTTTTGTAAGTTTTATTTTTAATTGCCTATTATTTCAAAAAATTACATATATAGATGAATCTAAAAGAAGTGTATTTCATCCTTAAATGCTTCTTGTTGAAATAATAGTTTTGTTTCACTTTCTTGATAAGTCTCCATTTAATAAATAATATTAAAAATAACTATATCATAATTTAAAAGAAATAATATATTTTCTACCTGATACTGGATTATTCGTATCTAATTTGGTGTAAACAAACATTTGGAGATAATCTACGGGAAACGAATTGTCAGTAATATTTCTGTATTTAAATTATTTAATCTTAATTGCCGATCGGATGAATACTGGATTATTGCATGAAGAAAAAAAGGAAGCAAGGGATTCACACGTTTACATGTACAGGGTGTCAAATAGATCTGGAAAGACTTTCTACTCTTGAAGCAAATTTGAAATTGTTTACCGCATTAACGGACGGACCATAATGAATTAGAGAAAAATCTTTAATGAGAACATAGGTCAGGATGTACATCTAAATATAGGTCTTAACTACAAAGAACAATGCAACAGCGCTGACTTCAAAATGCTGTACCCCCGATACAAAATTGCGACAGTTTATATTTTCAACTTTTAGTAGATAAAATATTTCTTAGTTGGTTGAGCGGTAACTTCCTAACAAATAGGTTAATTAGGATTTATCTGGTTAGTTCCAAGAGATAATTAGCAAAACGGGTGTGTTTTATTTTGAAATACATTAAGTACAACAAATTTAAAAAGGTTTGTAAGTTCGAGATATATCTGTATCAACCAAGTTTCTTTTTGTTGTACTTTCTACACCAGTGGTATTTTATCTACACCAGTGGTATTTTAAACGTGATATTCTAACGTTGTTGTGGTACAGCAGTACAACCACTATGGAAAATTTAAGTGGAACTCCCAGGATTTGAACCCGTGATAATCTGCGTATGAAGTAGATTATATTCATAATAGTTTCATTTATTTATTAGAGCTGTTTCGTTTTGTACGTAGTTTTTTGTAGATAAATTATAAAAAAAACTCTTGATTAAAAATTGTTTAAAGGAAAGAAGTTATCAAAAAGTATAAAAGAAGTCCTTCCTTCAAGTAACATGGACCCGCCATCCCTTCACAGACTCTTCTAATGACTGCGTCCTTCTTCCTTCAAATAACATGGACCCGCAAGCCCTTCACAGACTCTTCTAATGACTGCGTCCTTCTTCATTCAAGTAACATGGACCCCTTCACAGACTCTTCTATTGACTGCGTCCTTCTTCCTTCAAGTAACATGAACCCGCCAGCCCTTCACAGACTCTTCTAATGACTGCGTCCTTCTTCCTTCAAATAACATGGACCCGCAAGCCCTTCACAGACTCTTCTAATGACTGCGTCCTTCTTCATTCAAGTAACATGGACCCCTTCACAGACTCTTCTATTGACTGCGTCCTTCTTCCTTCAAGTAACATGGACCCGCCAGCCCTTCACAGACTCTTCTAATGACTGCGTCCTTCTTCCTTCAAGTAACATGGACCCGCCTTACTCTTTATGTTTTGCTATGAATATTCACCGTAATTTTCCTTAATTTATTCTTCAACTTTACAAAAAGCACTATCTTTATAAAAATAAACTCTTATAGTAAAATTTGCTAAGCTAACCTTTAAATGTTCACATATAATACTTTTTAATATTTTGGCACGAATGACAAGCTTTGTTATTTATATTTAAGACGTAGATATTCTTTATTATTATAAATTCGTAGCAATAAATATAGCGATCGTTATTTCACAGGACTTGACTGGGCCGTGTACAGAAATTCTTTAACAACAGTTCTTCTCTAATTGACTCAATAATTTATACTTATCTCAGTTATTAATGTTCCTACCGACAGCCTGGACTGTTGTTTTTCCAAAACACCCGAGCCCCCTCCGAAACAAAGATACGTGAAGATAAATTGCTCCTATTTTTCATGGCATTCATAACATTGACACAAGTTGTTTTGTGTCAATGTTATACATTGACACAAAACAACTTTTAAACAGTTGTTTAAACTGTTCAACATTAACATTTAACATTTAACATTTAAATTGTTCAACAGTAAACTTGAACATTTAAACAGTATATACTTGAAAGTAGGCTGAGTACTAACATTGGGTGTGCATTTTGACTAATGTTGTAGCTCTAATGTTAAGTTTGTACATCTATAACTTAATACTCGTCCTTTTAATGTCCACCTACTATTTCTTCGTCCAGGCTCGGAGCTACAAAATCTGGACTCTGCATTTTTAAGAAGGTACTTTCTTTGTTACAATACTGTAATAATTATATATATTATTATTAATAGTAGCATTGGTGGTGGTAAATTAGTATTCCTAACATGTAACGCAATTAACAACAAGAGACAAGTCAAAGTTGATTTGTAAAAATAGAACTATACTGATGTTATCTACTTAAGTGGGGTATCATATTAAAGCTATTTTTCTCTTGAATCCAAATATACCATCAGATTTTGAAAAGAGCAATTAATAAGGAGCATATGCAAAAAAAATCCGAAAAATGGTAATATTAATATAAATCATGGAAATATAAAGTGGGGTATCAAACACTATGTACTCGTATTTATCTCCCAAATCACATTATATCTTTCTAATTTAGAAGAGAACGCTTAAGAGCTCTGCCCCCAAATAAAAAAAAAATATGCTCCAAAACTTAAATTTGGGTAATGTTAAACTAATATACCCAAGTGGGGTATCAAATTAAAGGTACTCTTTAGTTTATTACTAATATAACATCATATTTTAGAAAAGACTTTGTTTATAGGCTCCACTTCCCTTTACACAACTTAGTAAATAACGATTATTTACTAAGTTGTGTAAGCCGACTAAGTCCTCTTCGTTAATTCCCGTATATCGTCCGTTGTACAGCCGACCGCAGTACTACTGCTGTCGCCGCGACTTTTCTATTCTTATGCTTACGATTATGACTAAACCAGTCGTCTTGTATTGTATTAGAAATTTAAAAGTAATGTTAACTTTTTTACTCACTTTTTTGTAATAATATAATAATATTTAAGAATTGTTAAATTCATCACCAAACAAAATGTTCTACCACTCTATAAAATGTCACAATTTCACTCAGTTTTAAGTGTATCAAATTACAGTTGTAACTAAATGCGTGCAAAAACTATTTTCACTTGTCTGACGACCAAACTCATATGACGGAACTGGCCTCAACTACCGTAATGATAGTTGTATAGAGGTAGCGGCTATCTCTGTAGCCAACGACCCCCTCACAGCTACCTCCAGAGAGAAGTTGCCGAGTTCGTGCTTGGAATTAAATTGCCTTTTTAACATCCATATTTTATGCTGCATTGAGTTCCGGAGTTCGTGTTTGCCCCTGTATCAGTGGTCAGTGAATAACCTTACTTCTGTGGCCTTTCGTAACCCAAAATGCTTTTGGCCTCGCCATCAATTCGCCTCCAAGCTCTTCTTTTTAGACTTTCTCCTAGATCTTCTCCCAGGTTCCTTAGATCTGTTTGCACATGGTCTTCTCATCTGATTCTTGGACTTCACTCGAACTCGTACCCCTCACAGACTCTTCTAATGACAGCGTCCTTCCTTCAAGTAACATGGACCCGCCAGCCCTTCACAGACTCTTCTAATGACTGCGTCCTTTTTCCTTCAAGTAACATGGACCCGCCAGCCCTTCACAGACTCTTCTAATGACTGCGTCCTTCTTCCTTCAAGTAACATGGACCCGCCAGCCCTTCATAGACTTTTCTAATGACTGCGTCCTTCTTCCTTCAAGTAACATGGACCCGCCAGCCCTTCATAGACTTTTCTAATGACTGCGTCCTTATTCCTTCAAGTAACATGGACCGGCCAGCCCTTATCAGACTCTTCTAATACTGCGTCCTTCTTCCTTCAAGTACCATGGATCTGCCAGATTAATCTTTTGCTTCTAATTAAGGCGACGAAATATGGTTCGTGGTACAAGTTATCTTTATTTATGATGAATCCACTCTCTTTCTTCCTGGACTGAGTTGTACATACTTCTCAGTGTTTTGTTTTTGATGATAATGATGTTTGTTATCAGTTTAGTAGTGATGAATTAGGGTGGGACTTTCTTAGATCTGCTCGCACTTTGTCTTTCCAAGCAAGTCACCTTTTGTCTTTAACAAGGCCTCGCCATTTTAATCTCCTGTTTTTAATCAAAGCAACCAAATCGGGTTTTTGGTAAAAGTCCTTCAGCTCTCTTTATGCTGATTCTCCATTTTCTATCTTTCTGTACAGACCTGTGAGTTCTTAGTATTTTGTTTTAGAAAATTATAATTTTTTATATCTGTTCTGTACTGTCGAAGTAGGCTAAATGCAGGCAACCAGACCTGCCATTGGATTTTAATGGAATGGTCGGGTAGTTAACAGCCTAACCCTAGGAAAACTCCTTTTCAGAAACACCAACAAAATACCTCGGATTTCGATGGAATACCTGGAAAACTTCGGTTCATGGAATGTAAGATTATTGGAAGTGCCAGGAAAATAAATATTCTATGTGAATAGTTAGGTTTAAGCCCTATAGGACCCCACGAAATAAAGTTAGAACTATTTTGATTAGTATTTCTTTCAATGGGGGAGGTTGTTCCTGTGTTCATTTTTCTGTCATTTCTTGACTAACTTCTAACCAACATTTTACCTGAATCCTTTCTTCTTTGAAGTTCGTTTCATGCCAGCTCTGTTGTTCTTTTTCAAACTACTCCATTTACTTGTCTGTGTATCAGCAGACTAGAATACTTGGATTACACCGGAATAAATATTTCATGAAAATTGGTAGGCCTTGAACTTGTCCATCTATATAGAGTGACATCAGAGTGTTACAATAAACTACCATAAACTAGAGGCGGATTACGCAACTTAATTTTATCTAGTTTCCAACTTAGTGTACACATTTACTGTGGAAATAAATTTTTAACAGATTTTACGTGAATGCATTAATTACGATATAATTAATAGCTTAACAGCATTCAAAGTTGTGACGTTTGGTGGCGAAATAATTAATTAGACGATTCATTAGTACCGGCAATTAATTACGTCGTGTGAATTCATTGCTTTGAACTAAGATATTTGTATAGCTGTTTCAAACCTTCTACAATCGATATCATACTGACTGAGTTGGCTTGTAATTTGTTTAAATGCGATTTAATAAACAGTTTACTAAAATTATTAATAAAGTTGTAAATAAAATTATAAATATAGTGGATTCATAACATTGACGAGACAGGAAAGAAACACACACTTTGTAATGGTGTTGGTTATTGAAAGTTTGCTGTTTATATCGTTTTGACAAAAATGTATTTCTTCTCACATAATTTATTATTATTCTTAGTATTTTAATCAAAATCCTTCCAGAAAAAATTATATAAAATGTGTATCCTACGTATATTTTACAAATACTGTTATTTGGAAAAACTACTGAATTTGTGTTTCTTTGGCACCAGTTGTACCAAACTGTATTAACTATTTTTTTTTTTTCAAGATCATCATTCTCTATAGATAATGAATACAACAACTCCTTTTTTTTAAAAAAAAAACTTTATCTTTATATATGAATCATATAAAAATGTATAGCAAATCTATAAGGCTGACTTTCAATGATACAAAAATGTTATTTTAAGATTTTTATAACATATATTGTTTGACAATCTATATATTGCCTGGTACTTAAGTGAAATTTATTGCAAGTAATCTTTTCGGTTTCTTGAAGGAACATAAATCATATTGTTAAACAATAATTCTTAAGTTAAAATCGACACCTCTTGCAAATAAAAACAACCTTAAGCTTTAATACTTTTATAAATAATTTTATCCTCTATCTTACACAAAAGTAACTTCTAAATTTGAGCGAAGATTTAAAAATCACAATGAAAATAGACTTGAGAGCATGCATAAGAATGGTTCATCAATAGTCAAGAAAAGAAACCACTAGTTGAATTTCGACTTATAAGCAATATTTTCGTAATAGTGTATCATTGATTCTTAATATGAATCTTAATTCCCGTTTGAACACTGTATGTGTATAAAAATTAAAAATGTTTCTATTTTTTTTTTTTTGATTTTATCGTTTTGGTATCTTATTAACCTGTTTATACAAATAAGAAATTCATTTGGTACATTATGCTACAAGAGGCACACTATAGATAATAACTATTGACACCATCAAACTATGAGGACCAGGAAATCAATTTTAATATAAATCAATGTGAACGTATTTCTAGATATAATAAATGTTACGAAAATTAGGCCAACGCATACTAATAATACCAGTCACACAAATTATTACTAAAATCTTACCTAAACATGGTGTTGCACTCTTAAATTGCTAACTCCCTTACTAATAGCATTTACAAGTACACTTACCAGTGTCATGAAAGCCTTATGATTGTCTCGGAGTACCTGGGTGCCAAAGGGGAAGATATCTAGAGGGGGATTGAAATTGTATAACATCTGTATTATCATAAGATGCTTGAGGAGGTTAATTTCATAGTACGGTGTTGTAAGAGAATATATGATACAGTTTGTAATTAATTAGCCTATTAATCAACTGCCCTTGAACGATAAATTGTTCTATTTTGTTTATATTTATTCTGTTGGCATAAATGCATCTTTAATCCGAATTATTTTTAAAAAGGAGAACTAAATCAAGAATACTTATAAATTGAGGCGTACTTGACAAACACTGGTTAACTGGTAAGAAAGATTCAATCAACAATTTATCATGTACTTAGACAGGAGAGTTATTGTTTACGAAAACTGATCAACCCTACATATGAGTAATGCATTGACTTACGTGTCTGTAAGACTACATAGTCTTACACTCTGTATAGTGTATAGACGCAAACTCTTACACCTAACCGTTACTACTGTTTATGAGGATTCATAAAATATGACCAATCTAGATAGGAATCTTCGAAACATCTTCATAAGGGTCATTTTTCAATAAAGTCGAATTTGTTGATCCCGAAATTCTAAAGAAAATTCTCTCCTCCAAGATCATCTTATATATGGGAATTGGAATATATCAACCACGTTAGCTCATCCCTCATTTCAGAATATAAATCTACTGCTCCCGAACTTCTCAATAACAAGTTTTATTTTAAATTGCCTATTATTTAAAAAAAAATATATTTATAAATGAATATAAAAAGATAAAAGTGTATTTCATCCTTAAATACCTCTTTTTGAAATAATAATTTTGTTTCACTATCTTGATAGTCCATATTTAATAAATAAAATTAAAAATAACTATATCATAATTTAAAATTAATTCAAATAGCTAACTTATGCTTACTAAATTAATTTAAAATAAATAAGATATTTTCTACCTGATACTGGATTATTCGTATGTAATTTGGTGTAAGCAAACATTTGGAGATAATCTACGGGAAACGAATTGTCAGTAATATTTCTTTATTTAATCTTACTGTAAATTGCCGATCGGATGAATATTGGAGTATTGCATGAAGGAGAAAAAGAAGAAAGGGATTCACACTTTTTACATGTACAGGGTGTCAAATAGATCTCGAAAGACTTTATACTCTTGAAGCAACTATAAAATTGTTCATCGCATTAGGGGACGGACCATAATGAATTAGAGAAAAATCTTTAACGAGAACATAGGTCAGGATGTACATCTAAATATAGGTATTAACTACAAAGAACAATGCAACAGCGTTGACTTCAAAATGCTGTACCCCCCATACAAAATTGCGACAGTTTATATTTTCAACTTTTAGTAGATAGAATATTTCTTAGTTGGTTGAGCGGTAACTTCCTAACAAATAGGTTAATTAGGATTTATCTGGTTAGTTCCAATAGATAATTAGCAAAACAGGTGTCTTTTATTTTGAAATACATTTGCACAACAAATTTTAAACGTTTTGTAAGTTCGATATATATCTGTATCAACCAAGTTTCTTTTTGTTGTACTTTCTACACCATTGGTATTTTGAACGTGATATTCTAACGTTGTTGTGGGACAACAGTACAACCGATATGGAAAATTTAAGTGGAACTTCCAGGATTTGAACCCGTGACAATCTGCGTATGAAGTAATTATATTCATAATAATTTCGTTTATTTATTAGAGCTGTTTCGTTTTGTACGTAGTTTTAATGTGGATATATTATAAAAAAATTCTTGATTAAAAATTGTTTAAACAAAAGAAGTGTCCTTATTATTTATGTTTTGCTATGAATAATTCACCGTAATATTCCTTAATTTATTATTAAACTTTACAAAAAGCACTATCTTTATCAAAATAAACTCTTAAAATAAAATTTGATAAACTAACCTTTAAATGTTCACATATAAAACTTTTTAATATTTTGGCACGAATGACAAGCTTTGTTATTTATATTTAAGACGTAGATATTCTTTATTATTATAAATTCATAGCAATAAATATAGGGATCGTTATTTCACAGGACTTGACTGGGCCGTCTACAGAAATTCTTTAACAACAGTTCTTCTCTAATTGACTCAATATTTTATACTTATCTCAGTTATTAATGTTCCTACCGACAGCCTTGACTGTTGTTTTTCCAAAACCCCCAAGCCCCTTCCAAAACAAAGATACGTGAAGATTTATTGCTCCTATTTTTCATGATATTCATAATATTGACAAGGTATTCAGCAATAGCGATTAGTTTAGTTTTGTTTTCCTACTATTCAAATTGTATGTGTAATTATTACTTAACACATGGTAAGTTATTCAATTTAGGGTACAGTTTAATGTCATCATTCTACGTATTCCACACTTAAGTCGATGTTAATTTGTCAGAGATTTCTTTGTTTCAATACTGCGTAGTTCGGATTCCATGTAAAGTTAGAGGACCCTCATTGTACTTGTCTTTTGGGCTACTAATAAATGGCAATTTCTAAGCATAAGTACATTCAGTAACCAGACTACACGGGTCATACACACTCATCTTAAACCTGTGGTACATTATGCTACAAGAGGCACACTATAGATAAAAACTATTGACACCATCAAACTATGAGGACCAGGAAATTAATTTTAATATAAATCAATGTGAACGTATTTCTAGGTATATTAAATGTTGCGAAAATTAGGCCATCGCATACTAATAAGAACACCGGTCACACAAAGAATTACTAAAATCTTACCTAAACATGGTGTTGCACTCTTAAATGGCTAACGCCCTTACTATAGCATTTACAAGTACACTTACCAGTGTCATGAAAGCTTTATGATTACCTCGGAGTACCTGGTTGCCAAAGGGGAAGATATATAGAGGGGGATTGAAATTGTATAACATCTGCATTATCATAAGATGCTTGAGGAGGATAATGTCATAGTATGGTGTTGTAAGAGAATATATGATACAGTTTGTAATTAAATAGCCTATTAATCAACTGCCCTTGAACGATAAATGGTTCTATTTTGTTTATATTTATTCTGTTGGCATGAATGCATCTTTAATCCGAATTATTTTTAAAAAGGAGAATTAAATCAAGAATACTTATAAATTGAGGCGTACTTTGACAAACACTGGTAAACTGGTAAGAAAGATTCAATCAACAATTTATCATGTACTTAGACAGGAGATTTATTGTTTACGAAAATTGATCAACCCTACATATGAGTAACGCATTGACTTACGTGTCTGTATTTAAACTGATAAGTTTATACTTAATGCATTGATCTAACAAAAGTTTGCGTTTCATTTATACAACAAATGTTAACAAATCTGTTATAATACAGCTAGTTACTCACTGATTTGCCTCAATTCTAAAGCACCTACTGACAAGTTAAGACACTACCTGACTGGATCATTTCATGTAATTTAACTGTGAATGGCATCAATTATTCAAACGATCAGACGAGGCAGTTGAGTTTAACATATATACATGTAGTTTTAGTAGATAATCAAGCCTACCTGACAACATGAACACTGATAGAATCTGTCTGCAGTAACTATAATCACGTTAACAGGCCAATTCAGTACTAATTACATCATTTCCCGGGTTTTAGTGTGAATGACATTAATTATTTCAACCATCAGACGAGACAGTTGAGTTCAACACATGTACAATTAATGTTAGTAGATAATCAAGCTTACCTGACAACATTAACACAGATAGAATCTGTCTGCAGTGCCTAATAACGAAAACAGGGTTTTACGTGTGAATGACACTAATATTCCAAACGATTAGACAAGACAGGTGAGTTCACAATACATGTAAATTTTAGAAGATTACCAAGTTTAACTGAAAACGTGCGTGTGCCAGAGATAAAAAGTACAGGAGCTTAGAGGGGTTGAGCATGCACTTTTAGCTGCAGGCAATTTTATTTTTTATGGTTTGGACCACTTTGGTGAACATAAAACACATGTTTTCACCCCCAGTGTTGTCGACAAATTGGGGGGGAGGGGGGCATCGCAAAAGTAACTATTCGAGAAATCATCTGTATTCAAATAACGGTCCTAGACAAAGGTTTAGAAAAAATACCATCTGATTTGGAAAAATATGTTCTTTAAAAGTGGTTATAATTAAAATTGTGATATTTTTGTTGGTTAAAGAATACAAAATATTTTCTGACAAAACTAACGGTATTTTTCATAATTTTGTTAATTTTAACACCAAGCACTGTTTAAGTTCAGTTATGACTTAAAAATAATAACTTAAATCTCGTTTTAGCTACATTTATCAACCAACATTATTTTTTATGCGTATATAAATCAATTACCAGAACACTGTATCAGATAAAACGTTACGGCACTAATGAGTATATAAGTGTACCTTAATTACATATAATTTAAACTATTTCAGGTGCATCCTGCATTATATTACTATGACAAAATAAGG
>JAQJVL010010271.1:0-12938 GCA_035578905.1 Stictocephala bisonia
TTGAAAAGAAAATAAAAAGACTGAAACTCATTATTCGCAAGATTGATACACAAAGTTCGCATGATTGAAATTAAAATATCTAAAGATTAAAACTCAAAGATCGCAAGATTGAAACTCAAAGTTCGCAAGATTACAACTCAAAGATCGCAAGATTTAAACTCATAGATGGCAAGACTGAAACTCAAAGATGGCATGATTAAAACTCAAAGATCGCAAGATTGAAACTCAACAATCGCAAGATAAAAATTCAAAGATCGCAAGATTGAAACTCAAAGATAGCAAGATTGAAACTCAAAGATCGCAAGATTGATACTCAAAGATCGCAAGATTAAAACTCAAAGATCAAAAGATTGAAACTCAAAGATGGCAAGATTGAAATTTAAAGATCACAAGTTTGAAACTCAAAGATCTCAAGATTGAAATACAAAGATCGCAAGGTTGAAACTCAAAGATAGCAAGATTTAAACTCAAAGATCGCAGGATTGAAACTCAAAGATCCATTAATGAAACTCAAAGATTACAAGTTTGAAACTCAAAGATCGCAAGATTGTAACTCAAAGATCGCATGATTGAAACTCAAAGATGGCAAGATATAAATTCAAAGATCGCAAGATTGAATTTCAAAAATGGCAAGATTGAAACTCAAAGATCGCATGATTGAAACTCAAAGATCGCAAGATTGAAAGTCAACAATCGCAAGATTGAAATTCAAAGATCACAAGATTGAAACTCAAAGATAGCAAGATTGAAACTCAAAGATCGCAAGATTGATACTCAAAGATCGCAAGATAAAAACTCAAAGATTGCAAGATTGAAACTCAAAGATGGCAAGATTGAAACTCAAAGATCACAAGTATGAAACTCAAAGATCGCAAGATTGAAATTCAAAGATCACAAGAATGAAACTCAAAGATAGCAAGATTGAAACTCAAAGATCGCAAGATTGATACTCAAAGATCGCAAGATTAAAACTCAAAGATCGCAAGATTGAAACTCAAAGATGGCAAGATTGAAACTTAAAGATCACAAGTTTGAAACTCAAAGATAGCAAGATTGAAACTCAAAGATCGCAAGATTGAAACTCAAAGATCGCATGAATGAAACTCAAAGATTATAAGTTTGAAACTCAAAGATCGCATGATTGAAACTCAAAGATGGCAAGATTGAAATTCAAAGATCACAAGATTGAAACTCAAAAATGGCAAGATTGAAACTCAAAGATTGCAAGATTGAAACTCAAAGATGGCAAGACTGAAACTCAAAGATCGCAATTTTGAAACTCAAAGATGGCAAAATTGAAACTCAAAGATAGCAAGATTGAAACTCAAAGATTGCATGATTGAAACTCAAATATCGCAAGATTAAAACTCAAAGATCGCAAGATTGAAATTCAAAGATCACAGGATTAAACTCAAAGATAGCAAGATTAAAACTCAAAGATTGCAAGATTGAAACTCAAAGATCGCAAGATTAAAACTCAAAGATTGCAAGATTGCAACTCAAAGATCGCAAGATTGAAACTCAAAGATCGCAAGTTTGAAACTCAAAGATCGCAAGATTTAAACTCAAAGATCGCAAGAATTAAACTCAAAGATTGCAAGATTCAAACTCAAAGATTGCAAGATTTAAACTCAAAGATCGCAAGAATTAAACTCAAAGATCGCAAGATTCAAACTCAAAGATGGCAAAATTGAAACCCAAAGATTGCAAGATTTAAACTCAAAGATCGCAAAATTGAAACTCAAAGATCGCAAGATTAAAACTCAAAGATTGCAAGATTGAAACTCAAAGATGGCAAGATTGAAACTCAAAGATCGCAAGATTGATACTAAAGATCGCAAGACTGAAACTCAAAGATCGCAAGATTGATACACAAAGATCGCATGATTGAAACTAAAATATCTTAAGATTGAAACTCAAAGATGGCAAGATTGAAACTCAAAGATCGCAAAATTGAAACTCAAAGATCGCAAGATTAAAACTCAAAGATCGCAAGATTGAAACTCAAAGATGGCAAGATTGAAACTCAAAGATCGCAAGATTGAAACTCAAAGATCATAAGATTGAAACTCAAAGATCGCAAGATTGAAACTCAAAGATCGCAAGAATTAAACTCAAAGATCGCAAGATTCAAACTCAAAGATTGCAAGATTGAAACTCAAAGATCGCAAGATTGAAATTCAAAGATCGCAAGATTAAAACTCCAAGATCGCAAAATTGAAACTTAAAGATGGCAAGATTGAAACTCTTGCGATCTTAGAGTTTTAATCTTGCGATCTTTGAGTTTCAATCTTGCAATCTTTGAGTTTCAATCTTGCGATCTTTGAGTTTCAATCTTGCTATCTTTGAGTTTCAATCTTGCGATCTTTGAATTTCAATCTTGCGATTTTTAATTTTCAATCTTGCGATCTTTGAGTTTCAATCATGCGATTTTTGAGTTTTAATCTTGCCATCTTTGAGTTTCAATTTCCCCATCTTTGAGTTTTAAAATTGCCATCTTTAAGTTTCAATCTTGCCATCTTTGAGTTTCAATCTTGCCATCTTTGAGTTTCAGTCTTGCTATCTATGAGTTTAAATCTTGCGATCTTTGAGTTGTAATCTTGCGAACTTTGAGTTTCAATCTTGCGATCTTTGAGTTTCAAACTTGCGATCTTTGAGTTTCAATCTTGCTATCTATGAGTTTAAATCTCTCGATCTTTAAGTTTCAGTCTTGCGATCTTTGAGTTTCAATCTTGCGATCTTTGAGTTTTAATCTTGCGATCTTTGAGTTTTAATCTTGCGATCTTTGAGTTTCAAACTTGCGATCTTTGAGTTTCAATCTTGCCATATATGAGTTTAAATTTCTCGATCTTTGAGTATTAATCTTGCCATCTTTGAGTTTCAATCTTGCGATCTTTGAGTTTCCATCTTGCGATCTTTTAGTTTTAATCTTGCGATCTTTGAGTTTTAATCTTACGATCTTTGAGTTTCAATCTTGCCATCTTTGAGTTTCAATCTTGCGATCTTTGAGTTTCAATATTGCTATCTTTGAGTTTAATTCTTGCGATCTTTGAGTTACAATCTTGCGATCTTTGAGTTTCAATCTTGCGATCTTTGAGTTTCAATCATGCGATCTTTGAGTTTCAATCTTGCGATCTTTGAGTTATAATCTTGCGATCTTTGAGTTTTAATCTTGCGATCTTTAAGTTTCAATCTTGCCATCTTTGAGTTTCAATCTTGCGATCTTTGAGTTTCAATCTTGCTATCTTTGAGTTTAATTCTTGCGATCTTTGAGTTACAATCTTGCGATCTTTGAGTTTCAATCTTGCGATCTTTGAGTTTCAATCATGAGATCTTTGAGTTTCAATCTTGCGATCTTTGAGTTTCAATCTTGCGATCTTTGAGTTTCAATCTTGCGATCTTTGAGTTTCAATCTTGTGATCTTTGAGTTTCAATCTTGCGATCTGTGAGTTTCAAACTTGCGATCTTTGAGTTTCAATCTTGCCATCTATGAGTTTAAATCTTTTGATCTTTGAGTTTTAATCTTGCCATCTTTAAGTTTCAATCTTGCGATCTTTGAGTTTCAGTCTTGCGATCTTTGAGTTTCAATCTTGCGATCTTTGAGTTTTAATCTTGCGATCATTGCGTTTTAATCTTGCCATCTTTGAGTTTGAATCTTGCGATCTTTGAGTTTCAATCTTGCGATCTTTGAGTTTTAATCTTGCGATCTTTGCGTTTCACTCTTGCGATCTTTGAGTTTAAATCTTGCGATCTTTGAGTTTTTATGTTGTAATCTTTGAGTTTCAATCTTGCCATCCTTGAGTTTCAATCTTTCGATCTATGAGTTTCAATCTTGCGATCTTTGAATTTCAATCTTGCGATCTTTGAGTTTCAAAATTGGGATCTTTGACTTTAAATCTTGCCATCTTTGAGTTTCAATATTGCAATCTTTGAGTGTCAATCTTGCGATCTTTGAGTTTCAATCTTGCAATCTTTGAGTATCAATCTTGCGATCTTTGAGTTTCAGTCTTGCGATCTTTAGTTTCAATCTTGCGATCTTTGAGTTTCAATCTTGCCATCTTTGAGTTTAAATCTTGCCATTTTTGAGTTTTAATCTTGTGATCTTTAAGTTTCAATTTTGCGATCTTTGAGTTTAAATCTTGCGATCTTTGAGTTTCAATTTTGCCATCTTTGAGTTTCAAAATTGCGATCTTTGAGTTTCAATCTAGCGATCTTTGAGTTTCAATCTTGCGATCTTTGAGTTTCAATCTTGAGATATTTGAGTTTCAATTATGCGATCTTTGTGTATCAATCTTAAGATATTTGAGTTTCAGGCTTGCGATTTTTTAGTTTCAATCTTGCCATCTTTGAGTTTCAATCTTGCGATTTTTGAGTTTAAATCTTGCAATCTTTGAGTTTGAATCTTGCGATCTTTGAGTTTAAATCTTGCGATCTTTGAGTTTCAAACTTGCGATCTTTGAGTTTCAATCTTGCGATCTTTGAGTTTCAATCTTGCAATCTTTGAGTTTTAATCTTGCTATCTTTGAGTTTAATCCTGTGATCTTTGAATTTCAATCTTGCGATCTTTGAGTTTTAATCTTGCGATATTTGAGTTTCAATCATGCAATCTTAGAGTTTCAATCTTGCTATCTTTGAGTTTCAACCTTGCGATCTTTGAATTTCAATCTTGCGATCTTTGAGTTTCAAACTTGTGATCTTTGAGTATCAATCTTGCGATCTTTTAGTTTCAATCTTGCTATCTTTGAGTTTCTTTCTTGTGATCTTTGAATTTCAATCTTGCGATCTTTGAGTTTCAATCTTGCGATCTTTGAGTTTCAATCTTGCGATCTTTGAGTTTCATACTTGTGATCTTTGAGTTTCAATCTTGTTATCTTTGAGTTTCAATCTTGCAATCTTTGAGTTTTTATCTTGCAATCTTTGAGTATCAATCTTGCTATCTTTGAGTTTCAATCTTGCGATCTTTGAATTTTAATCTTGCGATTGTTGAGTTTCAATCTTGCGATCTTTGAGTTTTAATCATGCGATCTTTGAGTTTCAATCTTTCTATCTTTGAGTTTCAATCTTGCGATCTTTGAGTTTCAATCTTGCGATCTTTGAGTTTCAATCTTGCGATCTTTGAGTTTCAATCCTGCGATCTTAGAGTTTCAATCTTGCGATCTTTAAGTTTTAATCTTGAGATATTTTAATTTCAATCATGCGAACTTTGTGTATCAATCTAGCGATTTTTGAGTTTCAGTCTTTTGATTTTCAAGTTTCAATCTTGCCATCTTTGAGTTTCAATTTTGCGATCTTGGAGTTTCAATCTTGCGATCTTTGAATTTCAATCTTGCGATCTTTGAGTTTCAATCTTGCAATCTTTGAGTTTCCATCTTGCGATCTTTGAGTTTAATTCTTGCAATCTTTGAGTTTCAATCTTGCGATCTTTGAGTTTCAATCTTGCTATCTTTGAGTTTCAATCTTGCGATCTTTGAGTTTCAATCTTGCCATCTTTGAGTTTCAATATTGCGATCTTTGAGTTTTCATCTTGCGATCTTTGAGTTTCAATTTTGCGATCTTTGAGTTTCAATCTTGCCATCTTTGAGTTTCAATCTTGAGATATTTGAGTTTCAATCATGCGATCTTTGTGTATCAATCTTGCGATCTTTGAGTTTCAGTCTTGCGATCTTTAGTTTCAATCTTGCAATCTTTGAGTTTCAATCTTGCCATCTTTGAGTTTCAATCTTGCGATCTTTGAGTTTTAATCTTGCGATCTTTAAGTTTCAATTTTGCGATCTTTGAGTTTAAATCTTGCGATCTTTGAGTTTCAATTTTGCCATCTTTGAGTTTCAAAATTGCGATCTTTGAGTTTCAATCTTGCGATCTTTGAGTTTCAATCTTGCGATCTTTGAGTTTCAATCTTGAGATATTTGAGTTTCAATTATGCGATCTTTGTGTATCAATCTTAAGATCTTTGAGTTTCAGGCTTGCGATTTTTTAGTTTCAATCTTGCCATCTTTGAGTTTCAATCTTGCGATTTTTGAGTTTAAATCTTGCAATCTTTGAGTTTGAATCTTGCGATCTTTGAGTTTAAATCTTGCGATCTTTGAGTTTCAAACTTGCGATCTTTGAGTTTCAATCTTGCGATCTTTGAGTTTCAATCTTGCAATCTTTGAGTTTTAATCTTGCTATCTTTGAGTTTAATCCTGTGATCTTTGAATTTCAATCTTGCGATCTTTGAGTTTTAATCTTGCGATATTTGAGTTTCAATCATGCAATCTTTGAGTTTCAATCTTGCTATCTTTGAGTTTCAATTTTACCATCTTTGATTTTCAAAATTGCTATCTTTGAGTTTCAGTCTTGCCATCTTTGAGTTTCAATCATGCAATCTTTGAGTTTCAATCTTGCGATCTTTGAGTTTCAAACTTATAATCTTTGAGTTTCATTTATGCGATCTTTGAGTTTCAATCTTTCGATCTTTGAGTTTCAATCTTGCGATCTTTGAGTTTCAAACTTGTGATCTTTGAGTTTCAATCTTGCTATCTTTGAGTTTCATTTTTGTGATCTTTGAATTTCAATCTTGCGATCTTTGAGTTTCAATCTTGCTATCTTTGAGTTTCTTTCTTGTGATCTTTGAATTTCAATCTTGCGATCTTTGAGTTTCAATCTTGCGATCTTTGAGTTTCAATCTTGCGATCTTTGAGTTTCATACTTGTGATCTTTGAGTTTCAATCTTGTGATCTTTGAGTTTCAATCTTGCGATCTTTGAGTTTCAATCTTGCAATCTTTGAGTATCAATCTTGCTATCTTTGAGTTTCAATCTTGCGATCTTTGAATTTCAATCTTGCGATCTTTGAGTTTCAATCTTGCGATCTTTGAGTTTTAATCTTGCGATCTTTGAGTTTCAATCTTGCTATCTTTGAGTTTCAATCTTGCGATCTTTGAGTTTCAATCTTGCTATCTTTGAGTTTCAATCTTGCGATCTTTGAGTTTCAATCTTGCGATCTTTGAGTTTCAATCTTGAGATCTTTGAAGTTTCAATCTTGAGATCTTTGAATTTCAATCTTGCGATCTTTGAGTTTCAATCTTGCGATCTTTGAGTTTCAATCTTGCGATCTTTGAGTTTCAATCTTGCGATCTTTGAGTTTCAATCTTGCGATCTTTGAGTTTCAATCTTGCGATCTTTGAGTTTCAATCTTGCGATCTTTGAGTTTCAATCTTGTGATCTTTGAGTTTCAATCTTGCGATCTTTGAGTTTAATTCTTGCGATCTTTGAGTTTCAATCTTGCGATCTTTGAGTTTCAATCTTGCTATCTTTGAGTTTCAATCTTGCGATCTTTGAGTTTCAATCTTGCGATCTTTGAGTTTCAATCTTGCGATCTTTGAGTTTCAATCTTGCGATCTTTGAGTTTCAATCTTGCGATCTTTGAGTTTCAATCTTGCGATCTTTGAGTTTCAATCTTGCGATCTTTGAGTTTCAATCTTGCGATCTTTGAGTTTCAATCTTGCGATCTTTGAGTTTCAATCTTGCGATCTTTGAGTTTCAATCTTGCGATCTTTGAGTTTCAATCTTGCGATCTTTGAGTTTCAATCTTGCGATCTTTGAGTTTCAATCTTGCGATCTTTGAGTTTTAATCTTGCGATCTTTGAGTTTCAATCTTGCGATCTTTGAGTTTCAATCTTGCGATCTTTGAGTTTCAATCTTGCATCTTTGAGTTTCAAATTGCGATCTTTGAGTTTCAATCTTGCGATCTTTGAGTTCAATCTTGCGATCTTTGAGTTTCAATCTTGCGATCTTTGAGTTTCAATCATGCGATCTTTGAGTTTCAATCTTGCGATCTTTGAGTTTCAATCTTGCGATCTTTGAGTTTCAATCTTGCGATCTTTGAGTTTCAATCTTGCGATCTTTGAGTTTAAATCTTGCGATCTTTGAGTTTCAATCTTGCGATCTTTGAGTTTCAATCTTGCGATCTTTGAGTTTCAATCTTGCGATCTTTGAGTTTCAATCTTGCGATCTTTGAGTTTCAATCTTGCGATCTTTGAGTTTTAATCTTGCGATCTTTGAGTTTAATCTTGCGATCTTTGAGTTTCAATCTTGCGATCTTTGAGTTTCAATCTTGCGATCTTTGAGTTTCAATCTTGCGATCTTTGAGTTTCAATCTTGCGATCTTTGAGTTTCAATCTTGCGATCTTTGAGTTTTAATCTTGCGATCTTTGAGTTTTCAATCTTGCATCTTTGAGTTTCAATCTTGCAATCTTTGAATTTCAATCTTGCGATCTTTGAGTTTCAATCTTGCGATCTTTGAATTTAATTCTTGAGATCTTTGAGTTTCAATCTTGCGATCTTTGAGTTTCAATCTTGCGATCTATGAGTTTTAATCTTGCGATCTTAGAGTTTCAATCTTGCCATCTTTGAGTTTCACTCTTGCGATCTTTGAGTTTTAATCTTGCTATCTTTGAGTTTCAATCTTGCGATCTTTGAATTTCAATCTTGCGATCTTTGAGTTTCAATCTTGCGATCTTTAAGTTTTAATCATGCGATTTTTGAGTTTCAATCTTGCCATCTTTGAGTTTCAATTTCCCCATCTTTGAGTTTTAAAATTGCGATCTTTGAGTTTTAATCTTGCCATCTTTGAGTTTCAATCTTGCAACCTTTGAGTTTCAATCTTGCTATCTTTGAGTTTCAATCTTGCGATCTTTGAGTTTCAAACTTGCGATCTTTGAGTTTTAATCTTGCTATCTATGATTTTAAATCTTTTGATCTTTGAGTTTTAATCCTGTCATCTTTGAGTTTCAATCTTGCAATCTTTGATTTTCAGTCTTGCGATCTTTGAGTTTTAATCTTGCGATCTTTGAGTTTTAATCTTGCGATCATTGAGTTTCAAACTTGCCATCTTTGAATTTCAATCTTGCGATCTTTGAGTTTCAGTCCTGCGATCTTTGAGTTTCAATTTTGCGATCTTTGAGTTTCACTCTTGCGATCTTTGAGTTTCAATCTTGCGATCTTTGAGTTTTTATCTTGTGATCTTTGAGTTTCAATCTTGCCATCCTTGAGTTTCAATCTTTCGATCTATAAGTTTCAATCTTGCGATCTTTGAATTTCAATCTTGCGATCTTTGAGTTTCAAAATTGGGATCTTTGACTTTAATCTTGCCATCTTTGAGTTTCAATCTTGCAATCTTTGAGTTTCAATATTGCAATCTTAAGTTTCAATCTTGCGATCTTTGAATTTCATTCTTGCGATCTTTGAGTTTCAATCTTGCGATCTTTGAGTTTCAATCTTGCGATCTATGAGTTTTAATCTTGCGATCTTAGAGTTTTAATCTTGCGATCTTTGAGTTTCAATCTTGCCATCTTTGAGTTTCAATCATGCGATTTTTGAGTTGCAATCTTGCCATCTTTGAGATTCAATTTCCCCATCTTTGAGTTTTAAAATTGCCATCTTTGAGTTGCAATCTTGCCATCTTTGAGTTTCAATCTTGCGATCTTTGAGTTTTAGTCTTGCCATCTATGAGTTTAAATCTTGCGATCTTTGAGTTGTAATCTTGCGATCTTTGAGTTTCAATCTTGCGATCTTTGAGTTTCAAACTTGCGATCTTTGAGTTTCAATCTTGCTATCTATGAGTTTAAATCTCTCGTTCTATGAGTTTCAGTCTTGCCATCCTTGAGTTTCAATCTTTCGATCTATAAGTTTCAATCTTGCGATCTTTGAATTTCAATCTTGCGATCTTTGAGTTTCAAAATTGGGATCTTTGACTTTAAATCTTGCCATCTTTGAGTTTCAATCTTGCAATCTTTGAGTTTCAATATTGCAATCTTTAGGTTTCAATCTTGCGATCTTTGAGTTTCAATCTTGCGATCTTTGAGTTTCAATCTTTCGATCTTTGAATTTCATTCTTGCCATCTTTGAGTTTCGTTCTTGCGATCTTTGAGTTTCAATCTTGCGATCTATGAGTTTTAATCTTGTGATTTTAGAGTTTTAATCTTGCGATCTTTGAGTTTCAATCTTGCCATCTTTGAGTTTCAATCTTGCGATCTTTGAGTTTCAATCTTGCTATCTTTGAGTTTCAATCTTGCAATCTTTGAATTTCAATCTTGCGATCTTTAAAATTCAATCTTGCGATCTTTGAGTTTCAATCTTGCGATTTTTTAGTTTCAATTTTGCTATCTTTAAATTTCAATCTTGCGATCTTTGAGTTTCAATCTTGCGATCTTTAAGTTTTAATCATGCGATTTTTGAGTTTCAATCTTGCCATCTTTGAGTTTTAATTTCCCCATCTTTGAGTTTTAAAATTGCGATCTTTGAGTTTAAATCTTGCCATCTTTGAGTTTCAATCTGCAATCTTTGAGTTTTCAATCTGCGATCTTTGAGTTCAAGTCTTGCGATCTTTGAGTTTCAATCTTGCAATCTTTGAGTTTAATCTTGCTATCTATGAGTTTATCTTTGATCTTGTTGATCTTTGAATTTCAATCTTGCCAATCTTGAGTTTCAATCATGCGATCTTTGAGTTTTAATCTTGCGATCTTTGAGTTTAAAACTTCTAATCTTTTGAGTTACAAATCTTGCGATCTTTGAGTTTCAATCTTGCGATCATTGATTTCAGTCCTGCTATCTTTGAGTTTCAATCTTGCGATCTTTGAGTTTCAATCTTGCGATCTTTGAGTTTCAATCTTGCGATCTTTGAGTTTTATCTTGCGATCTTTGAGTTTCAATCTTGCATCTTTGAGTTTCAATCTTGCGATCTTTGAGTTTCAATCTTGCGATCTTTGAGTTTCAATCTTGCGATCTTTGAGTTTCAAAGTTTGCGATCTTTGAGTTTCAAAGTTTGCGATCTTTGAGTTTCAATCTTGCGATTTTTGAGTTTCAATCTTGCGATCTTTGAGTTTCAATCTTGCGATCTTTGAGTTTCATCTTGCCATCTTTGAGTTTCAATCTTGCGATCTTTGAGTTTCAATCTTGCGATCTTTGAGTTTCAATCTTGCGATCTTTGAGTTTCAAATCTTGCGATCTTTGAGTTTCAATCTTGCGATCTTTGAGTTTAATCTTGCGATCTTTGAGTTTCAATCTTGCGATCTTTGAGTTTCAATCTTGCGATCTTTGAGTTTCAATCTGCGATCTTTGAGTTTCAATCTTGCGATCTTTGAGTTTCAATCTTGCGATCTTTGATTTTAATCTTGCTATCTTGAGTTTCAATCTTGTGATCTTTGAGTTTTCATATCTTGCTGATCTTTGAGTTTCAATCTTGCGATCTTTGAGTTTCAATCTTGCTGATCTTTGAGTTTCAATCTTGCTATCTTTGAGTTTCAATCTTGACCATCTTGAGTTTCATATTTTGCGATCTTTTGAGTTTCAATCTTGCCATCTTGAGTTTCAATCTTGCGATCTTTGAGTTTCAGTCTTGCGATCTTAAGTTTCAGTCTTGCGATCTTTGAGTTTCAATCTTGCGATCTTTGAGTTTCAATCTTTGCGATCTTTGAGTTTCAATCTGCGATCTTTGAGTTTCAATCTTGCGATCTTTGAGTTTCAATCTTGCGATCTTTGAGTTTCAATCTTGCGATCTTTGAGTTTCAATCTTGCGATCTTTGAGTTTCAATCTTGCTGATCTTTGAGTTTCAATCTTGCGATCTTTGAGTTTCAATCTTGCGATCTTTGAGTTTCAATCTTGCGATCTTTGAGTTTCAATCTTGCATCTTTGAGTTTCAATCTTGCGATCTTTTGAGTTTCAATCTTGCAATCTTTGAGTTTCAATCTTGCGATCTTTGAGTTTAATCTTGCGATCTTTGAGTTTCAATCTTGCGATCTTTGAGTTTAATCTTGCTATCTTTGAGTTTCAATCTTGCTGATCTTTGAATTTCAATCTTGCGATCTTTGAGTTTTAATCTTGCGATCTTTGAGTTTAATCATGCAATCTTTGAGTTTCAATCTTGCTATCTTTGAGTTTCAATCTTGCCATCTTTGAGTTTCAATCTTGCGATCTTTGAGTTTCAATCTTGACATCTTTGAGTTTCAATCTTGCGATCTTTGAGTTTCAATCTTGCGATCTTTGAGTTTCAATCTTGCTATCTTTGAGTTTCAATCTTGCGATCTTTGAGTTTCAATCTTGCGATCTTTGAGTTTAAATCTTGTGATCTTTGAGTTTCAATCTTGCGATCTTTGAGTTTCAATCTTGCGATCTTTGAGTTTCAATCTTGCGATCTTTGAGTTTAATCTTGCGATCTTTGAGTTTTAATCTTGCGATCATTGAGTTTCAAACTTGCATCTTTGAATTTCAATCTTGCGATCTTTGAGTTTCAGTCTTGCGATCTTTGAGTTTCAATTTTGCGATCTTTGAGTTTCAATCTTGCGATCTTTGAGTTTCAATCTTGCGATCTTTGAGTTTTAATCTTGCTGATCTTTGAGTTTCTATCTTGCATCTTGAGTTTCAATCTTGCGATCTTTGAGTTTCAATCTTGCGATCTTTGAGTTTCAATCTTGCGATCTTTGAGTTTCAAACTTGGATCTTTGACTTTCAATCTTGCGATCTTTGAGTTTCAATCTTGCGAATCTTTGAGTTTCAATCTTGCTATCTTTGAGTTTCAATCTTGCGACCTTTGAATTTCAATCTTGCTATCTTTGAGTTTCAATCTTGCTGATCTTTGAGTTTCAATCTTGCGATCTTTGAGTTTCATCTTGCGATCTTTGAGTTTCAATCTTGCGATCTTTGAGTTTCAATCTTGCGATCTTTGAGTTCAATCTTGCGATCTTTGAGTTTAATCTTGCGATCTTTGAGTTTCAATCTTGCGATCTTTGAGTTTCAATCTTGCGATCTTTGAGTTTCAATCTTGCGATCTTTGAGTTTAAATCTTGCGATCTTTGAGTTTTAATCTTGCGATCTTTGAGTTTCAATCTTGCGATCTTTGAGTTTCAATCTTGCGATCTTTGAGTTTCAATCTTGCGACTTTTGGTTTCAAACTTGCATCTT
>JAQJVL010010272.1:0-12949 GCA_035578905.1 Stictocephala bisonia
GACCTTTTTCCTGTTGCTTTTGGAGGTGTAGATAGCCCACCTAGAAAACAACCTACTGGATGTACTGAAGCGAGTGTGAGATGCACTGAATGATGGCATTGAGACAGAGAACTATTCATCCCAACTGTGTAATTCCATTTTTAAATTGCCATGGCAACCACGACGACGGCACAATAGAAAGCCCCGCCCATTATGTCATTAGCAGCAGTGACTATTGGTTGGTTTGATTAACACAAAAGAATCAAGCTTAGGACGATTCAGTTAAACCATAATTTATTCAAATAAAAATTAATAATAGCAATAACATAATGAATAATAATGTAAATCATTTGTTTTTATTCTCTCAAATGGCTGCTGTGATATTTTATGTTTGAATTCTCCAGTGACCCAACTTATTACTTAGACTCTTCCGGCATTGCTAAAGAAAGTAACACACGTCTTGCATCTCCTTCAGAAGTGTCCTTATCTTGTATTTGATGTATTTGTATAATTTTTCATATAAATAAAATAGTCACATATAAGTTCACATACTATGTCCTGTTATCTTGGTATGAAATAATGTGAACTAAAATTCTATAAAAACAGCAAAATCAAACAAGAAAGTATAAATGAATATTAAAACAAATCCTTTATCTTATATTTTATGTATGAAAACATTTTCCCCCTTAATCATTAAAAAAATTTAATATAAAATATTTCTGTTTACAACAAAGCTACGTTATTGATGTCTTAAGACACCTAGTCTTCCGTATTCAAAGTGCCAATACAAGTTTCAATATTACGAAAAAGTGTAAAAATTATTATTATTTAGTAAATGTCAACAACATATATCATTCTACTAAGTTTAAATACAATAACATTTTTAAATGTTCTAATAAGAATACAAAATATAGCATTTTTTGTTAGCACAAAATGTATCTGTTGAATATACATAAAGTATACACACACAGTTTGTATAGGAGAAAGTGCATACATTCTCCTTCTCAACAAATAAAATTAAATACGATTTTACAATAAAATAAAACGTTTGTGTCAGATATAACTCTTTAATAATAAACCTGGCAAAATGAAGTTTTTAATTTATTTTATGTTAATGTTAAATAAAAAATGTAGCACAACAATTAAACGTATATACAATGACACTATGTGGCTGCCCCACTTCAGTTAATGCTTTAGCGCAAGGGAAGTATACGAGCGTATTGCCTTGACTACAGAAACAGACCGCCCAAGGCGATGCGTTTTGTGTGGATGCGCATATGTGCTGCCATCTAACGGTGTTTGATTTCAAATAAACGCTCAGACGACTATATGGTGAACTATTACCTCAACTACTAGACCAGACATGGGCAAACCTTTTAAGTGGAGGGCCAAATAATATAAGAAATTTGTTGGCGGCCAGAAAACAAAACAAATCTCTATAAATGATAAACTTTATTTCAAAATGTTAATTTACACACAGTGTATAAGCTTATCTTACTTATATGTTAGTTTAATGGTTAGAAGTATAAAACAAAAAATGTAAAAAAAACAAGATTATTCTTTGGCAGAGTATGAAGGTGTATATGTGACATATGAAACTGAGACTGTGATTCTAAAAGTTGTTCATAATCTGGCAGAAATTGGGATGAGCTGATTCGCAACAGTGAAGCTAAGTGATTGTCAGTCAACCGGTTTCTTATGCTGTTTTTCCGTAGCTTCATGGTGGAAAACACCTGTTCACAGATGTAGGAAGATGCAAACATTGCAGTTATCTTCTGAGCATGAGTTTTCATGTTTGGGAAACTTGATTTCGACAAGGCCTTATAGAACTCAATTTTAGAAACACTAAGAAATAGTTGCTTTAATTCAGTATTACATTGCAAAGCAATAAGTTCAAGCTGCAATTCAGGTTTTACTGATTCTAAATCTACATTAAATGGCATGCTAAAAATCTCCAGATCCTGTTCAATAATTTTGAAGTCATGGAATCTTCGCTCAAACTCATCATGAAGACTTTTCACGTTTTTCTCATAGTTATTAAGTTTGTCTTCACAGACTTCAATAGTTTGTAGCCTTGGAAAATGAGTAAAGTCTTTCTTGACTAGTTGTTTAGAAAATAGATTTAACTGCATTTTGAAAGCCTTGATATGACCCCAAATATCGTGGATTAATTGATTTCTTCCCTGGAGTTTAAGATTTAATTTATTTATGTGGCTGAGAAGATCTGTGAAAAATGCAAAGTCTGAAAACCATACACTATCTTTCAAATGTTCACACTCATCCATTCCTTTTTCTTCCATGAAAGATATTATTTCGTCTTTTAGATCCCAAACCCGTTCAAATACACGCCCTGCACTGAGCCATCTTAATTTAGTGTAGTAAAGTAAGTCATAATACTCAGACTGCAATTCTTCAAGAAACTCCCGAAATTGTTTATGATTCAGTGCTCGTGATCGAATGCTATTAACAAGCTTAATAACAACATTAAGCACATGGTTCATGTCAAGAGCCGATTTACACAGGGCTTCTTGATGTATGACACAATGAAGAAATACAACTTCGTTTTCAGGAAATGATGCCTCAAATATGCCTCGTAAACCAGTTTTTGCCCCTGTCATATTTGGAGCACCATCAGTAGTAATATTACAAATATTGTTCACAGAAACTTGAAGATGTGATAGTTTCTTTAAATTCCTGAAAAATATCAGCTCCTTTTGTTGTTCCTTTCAATGAACGCATACAAGCTAATTCTTCAGTAACAACAAAGTTTTCATCGATACCTCTTATAAATATGAGTAATTGTGCTGTGTCCGTTATGTCCGTACTTTCATCCAAAGCAAAAGAACAGAATTTAAAATCTTTTATCTTTGACTCAAGTTGTGATAACAGCTGCTTATCAATTACCTCAATTCTGGAAGTAATTGTTTTTCGAGACAAACTTACTGCCTCAAAGTCTTTTTTCTTTTCAGGACACATAATTTCACTAACTTGGAGCATACAAGTTTTAACAAACTCACCATCAGATAGTGTTTTGTTACTTTTTTCAATATTGTATGCTACAACGTAACTGGCATGTGTAGCTTGCTTTTGAGAACTTTTTGTTTTTTGAAAACATTTTGTTGACCTACCAGTTTTTTATGTAGATCTCCTGCTTTTTGCTTCAGCTTTTCTTCACTCATAGTTTCATAAGTGGCGTTGTTGTGTTTAGTCATAAAGTGTCGTGACAGGTTGAATTCCTTGAATACGGCTATAGATTCATTGCAAATCAGACACACAGGTTTGTCCTTGAATGCCGTGAAAAAGTATTTAAAAGTCCACTCATCTTTAAAAACACGACATTCTGAATCAACTTTACGTTTTTTAGTTGCCATTTTAACAATCAGAAATAACACAAAGAAAGCAACACTATCGAATATTTTTCACAGAAAAGAACCCACGCACATAGCCACCGAATTGACGTTACATACTGCCTACGTGACTGAGAGCGCTTGAACTTCACTGAACTGACCTTGAGGACAGACGAAACTAGCTGTAGCTTACGATTCGTTCCGAACTTAGCCGAAACTTCCATGGCTTGCTTGCATGCAATGTGACCAATCTAATATACAAACATCTACCACCACGCACCACACAAGTTGAGTGCAAACTCAGTAAATATTAAAATGCAATTATTATTATTCTGTAGCTAGAACAAATGAAAAGTAAAAGGTTATTATATTCTAGCTACACAGAAAATATGTTTTGTGCCATGTAATGTTAAGTCTGTTAGGGGTTACTCAAAACCATGTCGCGGGCCGGATTGGACAGCCCAAAGGGCCGCACTTGGCCCGCGGGCCGTACTTTGCCCATGACTATACTAGACACTTCATCGTGTTCTGGAGGAGACAGAGAGAGGGAGACTGCTAGCGCTACCTGTGGAAACAGAACATGAACTAATTTTACCGAACAGGAAACCCGGCTTCATGAGAACCATATAAGAGGATAGTTTTCTTGTTTCTATAGCAATAGTATTAGAGTCACTCTGTAAATGTAAATGTCAATGGAGTATCGAGGAAAATTGTGTTTGGCACTCTTCCGTCAGATCTCAAAACAGATGGAACGCATCGGAATTTGAACCATTACATTTCAAAATGGCGGCCATGTAAAATATTTAAATTAGAATAACTAAAAGCGTATTAATTTTATATAAAGGTTTCTGAAGTTATTTTTTAAAGATTATTTTTTAACAAATATAATGTTATGTTATGTTTTTGTATTGATTAACAAATAACCGAATTATTGCAAAATTGGACGGACCGTACACATTCTGAATTTATTCAAAATGAGCTAACAGCTCAACAATGGATCAAATTTAATTCAAATAAATGAATTGTAAATAATTAACACATTTCAAATAATTTGTTAGTTGTTACTTGGTCCATTTTTATCTGTTAGCTCATTCTGGAGAAACTCAGGAATGCAATAATTGCAATAAGTCAGTTACTTGTTACAAAATTAAAATACCATTACATTTGACATAAAATTGTCTAAAATAGTGGGTTTTGTATTTTGTATTTTATTTTATTATTTTTAATTCATACTTTTTGAGTTATTTTAATTTAAATATTTTAAATGGCCGCCATTTTGAAGTTTATCAGGCAAACTTAACAAAGCATTTTTTAATACTAAATCTAACTATAATGAAGGGTTTACTAAGGTTTGGTTGAGTATTTTGAAGATGAGTCCAGGGGTATGTTAATATTTGTTTAACACCTCCAAGGTTTAAGGGGAGCAAAATTTAAGTTGTAGGGGAAAAGAAATTTTGTAAGGTTCTATTACGTTTACCTACACCAAAAGGTAAGCCGACAGGCAGTAAATTAATCAGATGAGACGGTCATAATAATCGTAATTTAATGATAAAATAGAATTAACTGTTTAAGGGAATTTAGTCTGGATTGTGAATTTAAATTGTAAATATATAAATACGTACGTCCATGTAATGGATCATTGTCCGTATAAGTGGTTGGTTTAAGTTGATATAGATATATGTAGTAAATGAATAAATATATCGTTGAATATATAAACCATAAGTATTGGATACTTCTTGGGAAGGATAAAGGATAGCAACTAGGGCCATATATTTGGCTTTCTCTTGAAAATATTTGTAAAATAATATAACTAAAATTGTACGGAAAGTGATTAGGGGGTCATAGTTAGTAAGGTTGATATATTAGTGTTTGATTGTTAATTTTTATTGGAAATAATTGATTAATTATTCTTGAGTATAGCTTGTTGGTGGATATATAATTTCACTTGTTAGTGTAGACGGTTTACACATATAAACTTATTTAGCTGATTCTTAATGTGACGTTATATAATAATTTAGAGGATTGTGATTTAATAGTGTAGGAGTTTGCTGTCACTTGTTGTAAATAATATTCTTGAAAGTATTGATTCCCCGGGCTGTATATTGAAGGCCGATGTTAATAGTAAATTGACTGAAGGTTTATAAACGTATAAATGTAATTCTATAATTTGTATTGTCTAGTATTGAATGAGAAGGGTATATTGAAGGAGGTGTATAGTGTAAAATAGGATAAGATAATTGTAATATTTTGGAAGGGATTGTAAAGATGATGTGCTGTAATATTAATAAATATGTGTTGTACTTTCACCAGTGTCAATAGTTATTCCAGGTCCTGGTTTCCTACACTAGCTAAGCGAGTCAATAAGTTCAAATTATTGCTCATTACTTATAATAGTCAGTTGTGATTAACATTTTAAACAAATTTAAGTTCAGAGGAAGTAAGAGTTAACTTGGTGGAGAAAGATTTTACAACAACGATTGCGAATATGGATTTCGAATGAGTGTAGATGAACGAGTGTAGTTATTGTTGCTATCTGAGTTTGACTTAGCACAGAAAGGACTATTTATCAAGGGCCCAATAGCCAGGGCAACTTTGGGACCTACAGCTTTACATGGAATCTGATTACGCAGTGTTGGCTTGATTTTCAGCCAACTGACAAGTCTGACACTCAGTTCTCTTCCCTAAAAAACATCTGAACCTCGACTACCACTCAACATGGGCACCCCAGACTTCTCTAGTAGTGTCCTCATTGAGGGCAACCACTGAGCAGACACCGTGTCTGTATTAAGAGTACCAAGGATGGAACCTATCGCCTACAATCTCCCAAACACTTTGTCCCCGAGTAGCTGGGTTACAGCACTGCGCCACCAGTGCCGACATTTTATATTTTTAAAACTATAATAAAAATTATGAATATTGATTGATCTTGATATGGTTTATTTTGTTTACATCATTTTAGTTAAAAGAAAACTTTCGTTCATGTTCTTAATTTCAAAATTACGTTTAATTTTCTTCTTATCAATACTATCTATTATGAACACACACATAGAAAACTTGAAGCTGTACATGATCATATTAACACATTTCAATTACTCAATACCTCCCGTTGAAGTTACAATCCTTCCACTGGCTACGTCTTCGTTTTAGGAGTACTGAAGGTACTTCTGAAGCAGCTGCTTTTCTTACTGTACTCAGAATTATGTTCTCGATTTTCTTTAACAATTCTTCCCTAAAAAAAATTAGGTCGTGGTTATAAAACTGCAAAATCCCATCTCTTCCTATGAATTGGCAAGATGGTTTCAAAGGAATATTACTTTATCATCAAATCTATTAGACAATAAAGACTACTTTACATCTATTACTGAAAAATGCAGAAAAAAGAAACCAAGAAAAATAAAAAATAAAGTAGCATTAAATACCTATGTACATTTTGTATATTTGTGTGTATTCATTCCTTTGTGATGTATATCGTGCTGATACATCACAAAGTACGTACAAATATAGCGGTATCCGAAAATGAAATACACCAAAACGTACACAAAGACTGTCACACCAAGCAACGAGCAACACAATGTTCCCGGGCAACGGCTAGCCTCACCCTGAATAAATACATTTCAAGGGTGGGCGGTGCATTGTTCCATGTGCACCACCAGATGCGCCATAGCAGCAGACTACATTGATTAATGTAGCCCGCACAGGACGTGTTAAGTAAATTTTCAAATATGTTAGGATAAATTTCTTGTTTTAAACGATCATGCAAAAATTTATATAATTTTAGGCCTAAGTTCTACAGAAGGTTGGCTGTAAGCTCAAGTCTGTGAGGAGTCTGCCTGTGGTTGTGTCTCTGTCTCATGTTATATGAATGTATGTCTGTGCCAATTTGTACTGTAGACTTAAACATGTAATACAAAATAATTTCAAAGATATTTATTGATTGTATGGTTAACATATTTAAGGAATTAAAAAGTGGCGGTATGGATGTTATTCTACCGACTCCTGCCATAATTCGTACTGCCCTTTTCTGAAGACAAAAGACTCTCGAAAAGTTAGTTACGAAATAGCAGCCGCTTTGGTGCGGTATTTTAAAATATCAGTAACAGTGTTTTCCTATTTTGCCTGTAGTAACTAAACAAATTGGTCCTAATGAAAAATTACTAACATTTTCAGTGTAAATTTAAGAGGATCTACAACTTATATCCTATGACCTTCTTGCTCTATCGGCCTCCTTTACATTAAGGTAGAGCTTGATTTTCAATTTGTGTGTGTATGAGACTTAAAACAGGTATTTTACATGTTCTAAAAGTAGACTTATATGGTTTTACTATTTTTTTTTTTCGAAAAAGAAGCTCTTATATGTAACAGAACAAACATAATTTTCCTAAAAGAAAAAAGAAAAATATAAATTTTCGTATCATGAGGAATATGTAAAACGTGGCTGGAAACCACTACTTTAGTCACCTACTTTGCACCCTCTAAAAGGACGTAAGGATTTTTCTAGGTTATAAAACTTTGTCAACTAGGAGAACAAACTGATGTCAATTGAATAATTTAAAAAAATCATTTGAATATATTCAAAGCAAATGGCAAAACAGGTGTAAAAACTTGCCTTGTGACTTACTTCTTCACTGGCTGATCACTTTATTTAAAAATTTACAGGATCTATGAAGCTAAAATTTGGCATGTAGGATCTCCTTATGGTGTAAATGTCCAAAAAGGCTGTGGTTATAATAGTAGCATTTAACTGTAGTGTTCACTATATGGAATACATAAGGTAATTTCCAATAAAAAAAGTGCAATACTTTACACCCTCCTAAAGTAGACCTAAAGGGCTTCCTAGTCTTTAAAACTTTGTTATCTGGGAGATCAACTTGATTTCAATGAGGCAATTTTAAAATTAACTGGAATACATTCATAGCCAAATCCTGTGAAATAAGACTTATTTCCTCTGAGTCTGATTACATTTTGAGATTATTAGAAATCAGATACTAATTTTAAAAGCACGGATACTGGGTGATATTTTTATTGCAATATGTCAAGGCCGTATATTGATGTGAGGGGTTAGAGTGAACCATGGGGGAAGGATAAGCAAGTGTCGAGAACCACTCCGTTGTGAAGCACAGGCAGTCAGTTACCGTAGTTAGTGTACAATTAACTGATGGAATGGAGTGTGCAAATGACCACATGGTTTTTAAAAGCGTATAGGATATAGCGGGAAATATTTGCACACCAAATGGGCACTTTAAATAATGTTGATAGCAGATGCTGAAGACATATGAAGCAATTATATGATCCTTACCAACTTTTGGTAGAAAAAATTATATTACAGACAAGCCAAATATATCACTGACACAATTTGTCAATGACAAAATAAGTTTGGTCTTATGAATAGCTGTTGTCAACACTTGTCCTATCGTTTTTTTTTTCTTTTAATTTTATTGAAAAGGATTATATGTGTCAACGACTAAGCATAAATTTGTGATCCAAACAGATCTGTACAAAATAAATGCATAGGTAATCCATCGATTGACATAACCTAAACTCTATTAAACAGCTTGAATAGCTGGTCAATAAATGTAGAGCATATAATTTAACACAAATGAACCGAGCCCACTAGAATTGGATAGGCTTTGGATTTATTTATAAAATAGATCAAATCTTCAAAAGTTATTCTTTACTGATATCATGTCTTAACTAAGTTAAACGAGTAAAGAATGTGACAGAAATCTGCTCTACAACGAAAACCAAATAATAACTATAAGCCGATCCACATATATTTACATACTTTTTGTAGTCTTCTAGAAGTTCAAATTAAAAAATATTTTGATCTTTTCCGTGTACCACTATTTGTAATTAATTTATTTCTTTGGTTTTCAAAAATAAATACACAAAATATTTAAGGAAACACCTTTTTAACTTATATAAAAGGTGATATTGCACAGTATTTCCTCAAATACACCATGTTTATCAAGCCCCTGCTGCCACATAAACTCTTAACGTCATGGAGCCTAACGTCGGAATTGGCTTAGTAGGAATCTCACATTGCATGGCTGGTTCCAAACTGCATTTTATTCTGCTGTATAGCCTAAACAATGTTTTTGGTGTGTGCAAAAATCAACAAAATAATATTTGATATACCTAACATATAGGAATGACTATAACCTAAACTGTGTAAGCTCGTCATTTGTGTCCCATACATGACGTGGTACTTTAACAGAAAATATCTTACCACTTTGGTTTTTATGCGCTTTCTAGACGCTTCGCCAATCTTGACATTTTTATCGCCAGTGGGTAAAATCAGGGCTATGTTTTATATATTTTATGAGAATTATAAGAAAAACCCATTTTATGGAAGTATCATCCAATTCTGAGCAACTGGTACTGCAGAGTGATTTGGCAAAGATCCTAGATTGGTGTCTGTTGAATGGGATGGAACTTAATCCCGCCGAGTGTGTTACTATCTCTTTCTCCAGAGCTCGAAGTATTCTGCAGTTTGATTACATGCTCCAGGATGGGGTTTGGTTAGTGTGTAGTGGTCCTTGTAGTTTGACACTTTTAATAACATTTTCCAGTATTATTTTAATTTAGTCTTTCCAAAAAAATTATTAAAAAATATACAAAGAACAATAACTATATAGCTAGAAAAATAAGGAACTAATTGTAGAAAAAGATGAAATTATAAAATTAACTCGGTATGCAAAACAAAATAGAAATATTGATTTACTAAAATTATCTAAGATGAGGGACAAAAATTATAAAAATAAACTGATAGACAAAAAAACTATTCTATGATGACAACATTATAAATGCAGTAAATATTAACAAAGAATCTTGGAAAATAATAAATTCGGAAACTGGTAAAACTGTAAATAGTAAAAGACTAACAAAGGTTTTAAAAATTGATGATAAAATAATTTCGGATCCAATGAATGTATCAGATAATTTTAATAGGTATTTTATCGGTGTCATAGAGAAGATAGTAAAAGAACAATCCCCAAATGCCCAGTTAGTACACAGTTTTAAAACTTATATACATCCAAATGCAACAGTAAAACATTTTAACTGTTATCAAAAATAATTATGAAAAAGAAATAAATAAAATTATAATGTCCTAGAGAAATAAATTATCCTGTGGCTATGATGAGTCCCTCTAAAATTAATTAAGTATGTCTGGCAATCTTTGTTTAAACCTCTAGTTCATGTAACAAATAGTTCACTTATTACAGGGACTTTTCCTGACCCCCTTAAAGTTTCAAGGATGGTTCCAATTTTTAAGAAAGGAAAGAAATCAGAAATTGCCAACTATTTTAATCATCCTGTATCAATTTTACCTTCCATATAAAAAATGTATGAACGAGTAATGTACAATAGGTTAGTAGAACACTTACAAAAAAAATAATTTATTTGATGAACAACAACATGGTTTGCAACAAGGGGAATCAACTACTACAGCCTTATTAGATTTTTCAGAAAGAATAATTGATTCAATAGATGAGGGCGAAAAAGTGATGGGTATTTTCATGGATATGTCAAAAGCTTTTGACAGCATTTTCACACTCACTTCTTTTAAACAAACTTAAACTCATGGGGATTTCAGGAGTTCCTTTAGAATGGTTTCACTCCTACCTTTCTAACAGAACTCAATACGTTGAGACTGTTTATAGTATGAAAAATAAAGTATTGAAATGCAAGTCTTTACCTATTAAATATGGGTACCTCAGGGGTCAATTCTTGGCCCTTTACTTTTTTTGTGTTATATCCAAGGTATGCCTAAAATATTAAGCAATATTCATGATACAAGAAGTTATTTGTAAGATGACTCTAACCTTATAATGTCATCTAAAGATTATGTAAACCTTGAAGCAGCTTGTAAGAACCAACTGAAAGTTATAAATACCTATTTGACTGCTAACACCCTTTTTTTAAATGCAAATAAATCTAATTACATTGTTTTTTCGACCAAACAAAACAGTATAACTAATCAAATAAACGTATCAATTGACGAAAATAGATTGGACCAAATAGATCACACAAATTCTTAGGATTAGAAATAGTCATCTCATTTGAGACTTCCATGTAGACAACATAGCAAAAAAAAACTTGCTCAGGCTTGTATACATTGCGAAGAATTACTTTTTTTTGTGTGATTTGGATATATAAATTGAAATCAATTTACTACGCTAACGTTCACTCACACATATGTTATGGCTTGGCAATCTATGGGGGGACATCAAAAAGAAATCTCGATAGAATATTGTTACTGCAAAAAAAGCGTTAAGAATCATCTTGAAACTTGAGCCACATATATCCGTAAAAAACATTTTTCAAGTCTACAGATATTAACAGTTTATGATCAGTATTTATTAAATTGTTTGCTAATTGTAAAGAATAACATTTAAAACCTTGATTTGAGAAGTAAATTTTATTCTTACAACACTAGGAATAAAAATTATTTAAATATTTCTCAACAATATTTGAGTTTTTATAGGAAAAAGCAACATAAATGGGATCAAAATCTTTGAATCATTTACCGATTAAATTAAAAATTAAAATTGAGAGTAAATATCTTAAAACTAATGCAAAAAAATATGTATTGAAAAAAAGTCGATATTCATTGGAAGAATTTTTTCTTCTTGTTAATATTTAGCTATGCCTTAGTTTTTGCATTTGTATTTTAAGTGTTTGTTGTTTTTTGACTCTGTTTGTTGACCAATTTGACTCTGTTCATGTATGTACAAGATGAATAAAGAATTTGAAATTTGTTAATTTAGTGTTTTTGAACTTGTGTTCTCTGTTAGCTATTAATTGATTTTCACTCGATGATAATACTTGTATTATTGTTTTTGTTGTTGTTAGGTTCTTTCTGTAATTGAGTGTTTTTCCAGTTGTATGCACTCACATTCCTGGCCTGTTGTTATTGATCGCTTACTATTTTTATTTATTCCTTTTATGTTTGTTATTGTTTCTACATATGTACGGTATGCCAATATTATTGTATGCCATCTATTAAAAATTGTATTATAGTGTATTGATGTAAACAAATAAACAAAACGAAAATACAAAATTATTGGAAATGTAATTTTTTTATTTATCTCCGTTATTTTTTGTGTTTTTTTAATAATGTCTTTTAAAATTTGGTGTAGTTTTTCATGCTGAACAGAAATTTTAAAACTATTTTGGTCTACGATAATTATTTCTTGAGACATTATGAAAAAATTATGTTTGCGACAAATCACCTATGGTGCCTATATGCACAACGTTAATAGGAGCTACGACTGGCCACCAAAAACAAATTTGCACGTAGCCTTGCCAATGCCAATTATGAATTTTTTTGAGTATTGACTGGCCACCAAAAACAAATTTGCACATATTCCTGCCGGAGTGGCGGCCGGCAGGCCATCGTGGAGGCCAGGCACCCGAATTTACTGCAAATTATGAATTTTTGTTGAGTTTATAGAAGATTAGGAAAAGTTAGGTTATGATTGGTTAGGTTAGTAAAAAGTGCATTTTTCGGCCCTAAAAATTAATTTTATTGAAAAACCAATTACATATTCTTGTTCAGCATAAAAAAGTACAATAAAATAAAAAATTTTAAATCCCAATTTTTTAAAAAGTTGTTTTTTTCA
>JAQJVL010010273.1:0-2500 GCA_035578905.1 Stictocephala bisonia
ACGAATTCTACATATCCTTTATAGAAACATGAAGCACACTTTAAACACGTTGAATAGATGTGGCGACGATCATGACTGGAGTTAGTCAGAAGACCAAAACAGGGATGAACAGTGATGCAATGAAGCACACTTTAGACATGTTGAATAGATGTGGCGACGATCATGACTGGAATTGAGTCAGAAGACCAAAACAGGGATGAACAGTGATGCAATGAAGGCGAGCTACATAGAGTACATTAATATATGTGGCGACGATCATGACTGGAATTGAGTCAGAAGACCAAAACAGGGATGAACAGTGATGAAATTAAGCACACTTTAGACATGTTGAATAGATGTGGTGACCATCATGACTGGAGTTGGGTCAGAATACCAGACAGGGATGAACAGTGATGCAATGAAGCAACTTTGACATGAACATTTATAGTTAAAATTTATATTTCTTTCTACAAAATCTAAGCACAATTTCAGTATACCATTAAATTATGTAAATCAGTTTTTTATTGTATTAAGTAAATAGTTATTGTGTTTTTATTTAAAAGTAAACTATGAATCTATATAAATCAAGGTGTGCCTGTGCTAGCTTTAGTACTGTCTAAAAGTTTGTGTTTCTTTTCCATTTCTACACTAGACATTCCCCAACAAACATATCTCAATTTTTGTTTGTCTGTCTCGAAAATGCTAACTTTGTTTGTCTTTCATCAAAAACCGATATTAGAGTTTTCGATTAAACTTTGTCTTTGCTCTGCACATGCGTGAGAAGGCTCGTTTCCGCGGTCTCCACTGTATCCTCCAGTGTTTACTAAAGGATATATATTTACTGCTCTTATGCAATACAATAACGAGTATTGTGATTTATTTTTGATTCTCTTCTTTTATTCCTGATATCATCTGCTTCTGTGAAGTGAAAAGGAGTAAACACTACCAACGAAATGAAATACAATGTCACTGTGTTGGTGAAAAACCAACAATAAATCACCTTTTATCTAATTAATCTGTTACTGTGATTATTTGCATGAATTAACGTTTAACTTACATAGTTTCAAACAGTATTATGGCAAATTAAAACCTATAATTGTAACTTTGTAAATATTTACAAATCGGCAGGAAACAACGTTTAAACAAGTTGCATTTCAACAGTGGCAATGCATTTTACTGTTACAAATGTACGTGACTTTCTTGAGTGTACAAGAAGAACGTAGTGAATGGCTTTATTTAAAATTGTTTATGAATGTACCAATTTTAGTTGTTAACTGAACAGTAACAACGTATGTTAGTTGAAACAACACTGTACCAATATACAGTACGTGTTCTAACTGTAAAACCAATTAGAGTAAACACCATAAATACCAACAATATACATTTTGAATGAGCAGGTAACCCCTTTCCAAGTACCACAAATACGTGCTCGGTTAGCCCAACATGTGAATAATACAGTCTGAACTTAATGCCACGAGATATTCCTGTACACTAAACTTATATCAATCATGCAAACCAGGTATGAGCCTGACAAGAGCGTTTAGGGTTTAACTTAATCTATAAACTGAACCATTAACTTATTGTTTTAATAGATGTATAAACGATGGTGTTTTTCCAAATAGTTTAAAGTTTTCTAGAGGGGTACCTATCTTTAAAAAGGGTAATCCAGAAATACCCAGTAGTTACCGTCCGATCTCTTGTATCCCAGTTATAGGAAAAGTCTTAGAAAAAATTCTTAAAGTACAAATTTGTTAATATTTTGAATCTTCTGGTTTGTTTAATGATAGTCAGTATGGTTATCGTCCCGGTAGATCTACTACACATGCCATTGATGGCTTAATTAATCAACTTTTACTGACCTTAGAGAGTAAAAATGCTGCCCAGGTCACCTTATGTGACCTGAGTAAAGCTTTTGACACAGTCAACCATGTCATTTTATTGAGTAAGTTGGAGTATTATGGTTTCTATGGCACAGACTTAGAAATTTTGAAGTCATATCTTTCAGAGCGTAAGCAATTGGTCGACCACAATGGCAGTTTTTCTGAAGTTTTAGAATTTAAGTTAGGAGTACCTCAAGGGTCTGTTTTAGGGCCTATTCTCTTTCTAGTTCTAATTAATGACCTAAGCAACAACTTGTCCTGTTACTCTACAATATATGCGGATGATACAACGTTGTTATCCTATCATAAGGATGTGGATCACCTAAAAACAATTTCAGAGAACACATTGTTAGAGGCAACTCATTGGTTTGAAACTAATGGCCTTTTTCTAAATAAAGAAAAAACGCAGCATCTGTTGGTAACCTTAAAAACAGGAGATCTTTTAGATCCGCTAAGTACAGTGAAGCTTTTAGGTATAAATATTGATTCTAATCTATCATGGAGAACTCATATAGCCTATATTTGTAAGAGATTGTCTAGAGTAATTTATTTACTTGCAAATCTTAAAAATAAAGTGTCTTCAAAATATTTAAGAATGGCCTATTTTGCATTCTTTGAAAGTATTATAAGATATTGTTTAA
>JAQJVL010010273.1:7500-12936 GCA_035578905.1 Stictocephala bisonia
TGTTTCATAGTTCATTAGTATCACAGTTAGCCTAGGTGATGTAGCTGTTTCATAGTTCATTAGTATTACAGTTAGCCTAGGTGATGTAGCTGTTTCATAGTTCATTAGTATCACAGTTAGCCTAGGTGATGTAGCTGTTTCATAGTTCATTAGTATCACAGTTAGCCTAGGTGATGTAGCTGTTTCATAGTTCATTAGTATCACAGTTAGCCTAGGTGATGTAGCTGTTTCATAGTTCATTAGTATCACAGTTAGCCTAGGTGATGTAGCTGTTTCATAGTTCATTAGTATCACAGTTAGCCTAGGTGATGTAGCTGTTTCATAGTTCATTAGTATTACAGTTAGCCTAGGTGATGTAGCTGTTTCATAGTTCATTAGTATCACAGTTAGCCTAGGTGATGTAGCTGTTTCATAGTTCATTAGTATCACAGTTAGCCTAGGTGATGTAGCTGTTTCATAGTTCATTAGTATCACAGTTAGCCTAGGTGATGTAGCTGTTTCATAGTTCATTAGTATCACAGTTAGCCTAGGTGATGTAGCTGTTTCATAGTTCATTAGTATCACAGTTAGCCTAGGTGATGTAGCTGTTTCATAGTTCATTAGTATTACAGTTAGCCTAGGTGATGTAGCTGTTTCATAGTTCATTATTATCACAGTTAGCCTAGGTGATGTAGCTGTTTCATAGTTCATTAGTATCACAGTTAGCCTAGGTGATGTAGCTGTTTCATAGTTCATTAGTATCACAGTTAGCCTAGGTGATGTAGCTGTTTCATAGTTCATTAGTATCACAGTTAGCCTAGGTAATGTAGCTGTTTCATAGTTCATTAGTATCACAGTTAGCCTAGGTGATGTAGCTGTTTCATAGTTCATTAGTATTACAGTTAGCCTAGGTGATGTAGCTGTTTCATAGTTCATTAGTATCACAGTTAGCCTAGGTGATGTAGCTGTTTCATAGTTCATTAGTATCACAGTTAGCCTAGGTGATGTAGCTGTTTCATAGTTCATTAGTATTACAGTTAGCCTAGGTGATGTAGCTGTTTCATAGTTCATTAGTATCACAGTTAGCCTAGGTGATGTAGCTGTTTCATAGTTCATTAGTATCACAGTTAGCCTAGGTGATGTAGCTGTTTCATAGTTCATTAGTATCACAGTTAGCCTAGGTGATGTAGCTGTTTCATAGTTCATTAGTATCACAGTTAGCCTAGGTAATGTAGCTGTTTCATAGTTCATTAGTATCACAGTTAGCCTAGGTGATGTAGCTGTTTCATAGTTCATTAGTATTACAGTTAGCCTAGGTGATGTAGCTGTTTCATAGTTCATTAGTATCACAGTTAGCCTAGGTGATGTAGCTGTTTCATAGTTCATTAGTATTACAGTTAGCCTAGGTGATGTAGCTGTTTCATAGTTCATTAGTATCACAGTTAGCCTAGGTGATGTAGCTGTTTCATAGTTCATTAGTATCACAGTTAGCCTAGGTGATGTAGCTGTTTCATAGTTCATTAGTATCACAGTTAGCCTAGGTGATGTAGCTGTTTCATAGTTCATTAGTATCACAGTTAGCCTAGGTGATGTAGCTGTTTCATAGTTCATTAGTATCACAGTTAGCCTAGGTGATGTAGCTGTTTCATAGTTCATTAGTATCACAGTTAGCCTAGGTGATGTAGCTGTTTCATAGTTCATTAGTATCACAGTTAGCCTAGGTGATGTAGCTGTTTCATAGTTCATTAGTATCACAGTTAGCCTAGGTGATGTAGCTGTTTCATAGTTCATTAGTATCACAGTTAGCCTAGGTGATGTAGCTGTTTCATAGTTCATTAGTATCACAGTTAGCCTAGGTGATGTAGCTGTTTCATAGTTCATTAGTATTACAGTTAGCCTAGGTGATGTAGCTGTTTCATAGTTCATTAGTATCACAGTTAGCCTAGGTGATGTAGCTGTTTCATAGTTCATTAGTATCACAGTTAGCCTAGGTGATGTAGCTGTTTCATAGTTCATTAGTATCACAGTTAGCCTAGGTGATGTAGCTGTTTCATAGTTCATTAGTATCACAGTTAGCCTAGGTGATGTAGCTGTTTCATAGTTCATTAGTATCACAGTTAGCCTAGGTGATGTAGCTGTTTCATAGTTCATTAGTATCACAGTTAGCCTAGGTGATGTAGCTGTTTCATAGTTCATTAGTATCACAGTTAGCCTAGGTGATGTAGCTGTTTCATAGTTCATTAGTATCACAGTTAGCCTAGGTGATGTAGCTGTTTCATAGTTCATTAGTATTACAGTTAGCCTAGGTGATGTAGCTGTTTCATAGTTCATTAGTATCACAGTTAGCCTAGGTGATGTAGCTGTTTCATAGTTCATTAGTATCACAGTTAGCCTAGGTGATGTAGCTGTTTCATAGTTCATTAGTATCACAGTTAGCCTAGGTGATGTAGCTGTTTCATAGTTCATTAGTATCACAGTTAGCCTAGGTAATGTAGCTGTTTCATAGTTCATTAGTATCACAGTTAGCCTAGGTGATGTAGCTGTTTCATAGTTCATTAGTATTACAGTTAGCCTAGGTGATGTAGCTGTTTCATAGTTCATTAGTATCACAGTTAGCCTAGGTGATGTAGCTGTTTCATAGTTCATTAGTATCACAGTTAGCCTAGGTGATGTAGCTGTTTCATAGTTCATTAGTATCACAGTTAGCCTAGGTAATGTAGCTGTTTCATAGTTCATTAGTATCACAGTTAGCCTAGGTGATGTAGCTGTTTCATAGTTCATTAGTATTACAGTTAGCCTAGGTGATGTAGCTGTTTCATAGTTCATTAGTATCACAGTTAGCCTAGGTGATGTAGCTGTTTCATAGTTCATTAGTATTACAGTTAGCCTAGGTGATGTAGCTGTTTCATAGTTCATTAGTATCACAGTTAGCCTAGTGATGTAGCTGTTTCATAGTTCATTAGTATTACAGTTAGCCTAGGTGATGTAGCTGTTTCATAGTTCATTAGTATCACAGTTAGCCTAGGTGATGTAGCTGTTTCATAGTTCATTAGTATCACAGTTAGCCTAGGTGATGTAGCTGTTTCATAGTTCATTAGTATCACAGTTAGCCTAGGTGATGTAGCTGTTTCATAGTTCATTAGTATCACAGTTAGCCTAGGTGATGTAGCTGTTTCATAGTTCATTAGTATCACAGTTAGCCTAGGTGATGTAGCTGTTTCATAGTTCATTAGTATCACAGTTAGCCTAGGTGATGTAGTTGTTTCATAGTTCATTAGTATTACAGTTAGCCTAGGTGATGTAGCTGTTTCATAGTTCATTAGTATTACAGTTAGCCTAGGTGATGTAGCTGTTTCATAGTTCATTAGTATCACAGTTAGCCTAGGTGATGTAGCTGTTTCATAGTTCATTAGTATCACAGTTAGCCTAGGTGATGTAGCTGTTTCATAGTTCATTAGTATCACAGTTAGCCTAGGTGATGTAGCTGTTTCATAGTTCATTAGTATCACAGTTAGCCTAGGTGATGTAGCTGTTTCATAGTTCATTAGTATCACAGTTAGCCTAGGTGATGTAGCTGTTTCATAGTTCATTAGTATCACAGTTAGCCTAGGTGATGTAGCTGTTTCATAGTTCATTAGTATCACAGTTAGCCTAGGTGATGTAGCTGTTTCATAGTTCATTAGTATTACAGTTAGCCTAGGTGATGTAGCTGTTTCATAGTTCATTAGTATCACAGTTAGCCTAGGTGATGTAGCTGTTTCATAGTTCATTAGTATTACAGTTAGCCTAGGTGATGTAGCTGTTTCATAGTTCATTAGTATCACAGTTAGCCTAGTGATGTAGCTGTTTCATAGTTCATTAGTATTACAGTTAGCCTAGGTGATGTAGCTGTTTCATAGTTCATTAGTATTACAGTTAGCCTAGGTGATGTAGCTGTTTCATAGTTCATTAGTATCACAGTTAGCCTAGTGATGTAGCTGTTTCATAGTTCATTAGTATTACAGTTAGCCTAGGTGATGTAGCTGTTTCATAGTTCATTAGTATTACAGTTAGCCTAGGTGATGTAGCTGTTTCATAGTTCATTAGTATCACAGTTAGCCTAGTGATGTAGCTGTTTCATAGTTCATTAGTATCACAGTTAGCCTAGTGATGTAGCTGTTTCATAGTTCATTAGTATTACAGTTAGCCTAGGTGATGTAGCTGTTTCATAGTTCATTAGTATTACAGTTAGCCTAGGTGATGTAGCTGTTTCATAGTTCATTAGTATTACAGTTAGCCTAGGTGATGTAGCTGTTTCATAGTTCATTAGTATCACAGTTAGCCTAGGTGATGTAGCTGTTTCATAGTTCATTAGTATTACAGTTAGCCTAGGTGATGTAGCTGTTTCATAGTTCATTAGTATTGCAGTTAGCCTAGGTGATGTAGCTGTTTCCTGTACTGAGGATAAGTTAGACTTAGGGTCGGATCCTAACTGTTAAATAAATCTCAATAGTATCCAACCAGAATACCTTAAGGTGATGTAGATAATTTAAATGTTCATTAGTATAAGTTTTAACATATCAAGCAATTCCTAAGGGGTAAACGTAGAATTGTTTATTTGTTTTTTCGATGTAAATATTACAGTATAAAATCTGGGGATGTAGCGTGTTTCTATCATTAATTATCCAGTTAGCATTGGATGTAGCTGGGTTTAAAAGGTACCAAATCCCTTTAAAAACCCGGTAAATGTAGGCTTTTCATTTCATTAGTTTTCAAACATTACATAGGTGCCCTTGGAAGGCTGTTTTGATTCCATTAATATTTAAAGTTTTTCTTACCAGGGAAATGAGGTTTTATAGTTCATTGTATACATTTCCTTTTAGCTGTTCAATACACTTCAAAAGAATTAAGTTAGCCATAGGAGAAAAGTAGTGTTTCATAGTTTACTTGTATCACATTCATAAAATGAATTTGTTAATAAAATTCATTAGTATTCACATCTTGCCAAAGGTGAATGACACTGTTTTAACAGGGGTTCCTTAGTTTTGACGTTTTCCTAATAATGTAGCTTTTCATAGTTCAATTTAGTATCCTGTTAGTTTATTTATGTAGTGTTTCATAGTTATTAGTATTAAAAAAGTAATCACATAAAAGGTAATATATAATTTATATTCATTAATTATAAACAGTAAGCCATATGTAGCTGTTTACAAAAAAAGTTCTTATTTTTACATTTAGCATAAGGTTGATAGTAGCGTTTTTCAAGTTATTGATTATAAGTTACCTAATATATAGCTGTTTACCATAGTTCATAAGCATATTAGAAGATTGCCAGGATTTGCTGTCTACATAGTTTAATTGAGTATCAAGTTTCTGGGTATGTAAGCTGCTTCATAGTTCATTAGTATCACAGCTTGCCTAGGTTGATGTAGCTGTTTTCATAGTTTCATTAGTATCACAGTTAGCATAGGTGATGTA